>JALRMF010000262.1:0-70928 GCA_026120015.1 Dendrostoma leiphaemia | reverse complement strand
AGCGTATACTAGGTTTTATTTATTATATTTGATTTTTATAAAAAATATATTAAGTTTTAACAATTATATATAACAATTAAACAAAAGCAGCATAAGTTACCTCTCCTTTTTAAAATGCCGGCCATTTAAAAAGAAAAAATAATCTTAAATAGTATAATTTAACAATAGTATTAAAAAGATAATAACCCTTAAATTAAAACTATATTAGCTTATGCGTTTAAAAGGATAATAAGAAATTAGGCGTTTTATTATATTATTATTACACTTTCTAAAAATAATTTCTAGCATATACTAAAGAAAGATAAAAATAGATAGAATATTAGAGGAATGCTATAAAATAAAACTAAAGATAAATTATATAACTTAAAAGACTTACTAAAATGTTTATATAAGTATGCATTAATATTCTTTAATTTAAATAAAGCTAAGGGATTATTTTTAAAGCGATAAGCAAACTATGCTATCCTACTCTAAGAAAAAGCAACCCCTTTATATTTTTCTATTTAACAACTCTTTAAAAAAGAGTTAGAAATCTTTTATAAATATCTTAAAAAATAGTTAGCCTATAATAAAATCTACCCTAGCCAAAGTTTTGCTAGCGCTTTTGTTCTTTTTACTTTTAAAAGCAATAGGAGACTAAGGCTATACATTAATTATTATAAACTTAATAAAATTACTATTAAAAACTGCTACTCTTTTTTGCTTATATTAAAAATCTTAAATTATCTCTTTAAATCTAAAGTATTGTTTAAGATTAACCTTACTAATGCTTATTATTAGATTTAGATTAAGAAGGGTAATAAATAAAAGATAGCGTTTTAAATACGCTATAAGCATTATAAATATTTGATTATACTATTTAGTTTAATAAATACTCCTGCAATATTTTAGAGTTATATTGCTAAAGTTCTTAGTAACTATATTAATATTTTTATTATAATATACCTAGATAATATCTTTATTTTTTCGCTAGATAAAGAGACTTATTAAAAGCATTTTTAAATAGTTATAGATTAACTAGTGCAAAATAAACTCTACGCTAAGCTATTAAAGTATTTCCTTTTTTAAAATAAGCTAAAATTCTTAAAATTTATTATTAATACCTAAAGTGTTTAAATAAACCTTTAATAGGTTAAAACCATTTAAGACTAGCCAATACCTATAATATATTAAGATATTTAAAGCTTTATTAGATTTTACAATTTTTATTAATGCTTTATTTACTAATTCTTAAAGATTGCTTAACTATTAATAAATATATTAAAAAGCATAAAATAGGATTAGAAACCTGGATTATTTAATCTAAAAGCGCTAAAGCATACGTTAGCTTTTAATGCCTTTCGCTAGCTTAAATCAGCTTTTTATTCCGCCTTACTCTTATATTACTTTAACTTAGAGAAACTCTGCCAACTATCAACTAATGCTTTTAACTATGCTATTTTAAACATTTTTTCTTAAGCATAGAAAAAGAATAGCAAGATAGTATAGCATTTAATTGCATTTTAGTTTTAAAAGCTAAGCAATATAAAGAATAACTAAAGGATATATAACTAAGAGATGTTTACTATTGTATTATTATTTAAGCAGTAGCAATATTACCTAAAAAAAAGCAAGACTTTTTGTTTTTATTCTTTTAAATCACTTTAATCTTAAGAGATTTATAAAAGCTAAAGAGCTAACAGTAAAATAGATTTATTAGCTTATATATGTATTAGGGTTTACTTTTTAGATTAAATATATTTTGGGCAAAAAGAATCTAGCCAATGCGCTGTCCTAGAGACTAAACTACGTTGAAAAACATCCTCAACTGCCGCTAACAGCTTTTGTAAACTTTTATTCTAAGGTTATCGCTTTTATTTAAGCTAGCATTATAATTTTAAAAAGCCTAAGGGCCAAAAACTAATTAAATTTAGCTAATCTGCAATTATATTTAATTGTATAAATATATAGCATTAAAATATGCAATAATATTTAAAAATGCAGTTGAGCAAATTTATAAAACTTGTTTAATAACTGGCTTAATTTTGTAAACCTAGCGCTAAATAGGAAATAATTGTTTTTAAAAAGTTTAGCAAGCATTGCAGCTATTAGCTTTAACATATATACTATGCTATTTCTCTTTTTACTAATAAAATTAATATAAATTAGATAAAAGCTGGATTTTTAGATCTAAAAAATTAAACGCGCGCTCTTTAACAACTACCCTAATATATTACTTTAAAAATATAAGGTAAAAAATAAGCTTTTATACTATTATTTACGCATATATATTTTTAAACAGCAGGCACTGCAACAAAAAATCTTAAAAGTCCTTTATAATTTACCGCTAGGTAGACATTAGAGATTTTAACCAACTTTAGCCAATGTTAGCTACTTATTCTTTTAGGAAGAGATAAAAAGTAACGTTAAAAAGTATACTATTAAGTGTTTAACGTATCAATAGAGCTCTTTACGCCGCTATCGTCTATATAGCGAGGTAGCTAGCCTACCACAGCCGTCTAAGCTTATAGCTAAGCTGTTAATAAATTTTATTACTAATCTACCAATAGTCTGGTATAATAACAAGCTAGTCGACATAATTTTTATAATTATAGATTAATATAGCAAGATATTGTTCTTTTTTTTAGTGCTAAAAGATATTAATGCTTATAAACTTGCTTAGCTATTTTATACTAAGATTAAGACTAAGTATAGGCCGCTTAAGGGCATTGTGTTAGATAGAGGTTTAATTTTTACTAGCTAATTTTAAAGAGCGTTAATAAACAAAAGCACAGCTCTTAAATTTTCAACAGCGTTTTATTTTTAAATAAATAAATAAATAAAATAAATAAACTAAATATTAAAATATTATCTCTAATATTTTGTTAATAATTACTAAATAAACTAGGCTATATTATTACCATTAGCATATTTTACAATAAACTCTGCCGTTAGCTTAACAAATAATAAAGCATTATTTAAGATATTGTATAGATTTCTTCTTTTATTTTTCCTTAGACTTAATAAATTTAAAAAAGCATGCGGCAGAGGCGCTGCTTACTTAATAAGGGCAGAGAGAATTTTGGTAGTTAATGATAGGCTGGAGAAATTGCAATAGTTTTAGATATTACTGTAAAAGTATTAGATATAGGCAAATAAAGCGGCAATAAAGTATTATAACCGCAAATATTAGCTTATGTCTTTTAATATAAGATTGTAGGTGTTATTATTTATAAAGAACCTTAAGCTTTAAAGATTTAAGAAACTTTAACTAAGATATATTAGACTCTTTAAGGTTATTAAGAAAATCAGTTGCTAAGCATACTAATTAATATTGCTAGAGAAGTATTTTTATAGGTATAATATCTTTTATATTAGCTTTTTAAAATTATAAAAGGAAAATTAAAAAAAGCTGATATAAAAGCTAGCAAACCTATCTAACTTTAAAAAAGACAATGTAGAGTAGAAGATTAAGAAAATCTGCGATAAAATAATTTTAAACAATAATATTTATTATTTAGTAAAGTGGAAAAAATAGCTAAGTAAGTATAATAAATAAATCTTTAAGAGTAACTTAGAAAATGCTAGATAGGCTATTTAGCAGTATAAAAAGTCTAAAAGAAAATATCGCTAGGCAAGAGAGGACTAGGCTAATAATAAGGATAAACTAGCTAAAATCTCTTAAAAAAGTTAACTAAGAAAAAAAAATTAATAACCCTAAAGGGTTAGAGAACTATTCTATATTCGCAAAAATATACTAGCTTAAATATCTTAGTTAATATTATTAAATAAGATAAACTACAATAAAAATAGACTATAATACTAAATATTTATCTTTAAAATGTAATTTAAAATAAAACCCCGCTTACTTATTAAGACAGAGAGCATAATAAAGCGTGCAAATCTAAGCCTACTTATTTAAAATAATTGTAATAGCGCTATAACCGTTGCTAAATTAAAAAAACTTGCTTAAATGCAAAATTTAAAAATTTAAAGTTAAGATATATGCATCTCTGCCCATATTAATAATACCCTAAACTAATAACTCCTTTTAAAAAATTTAAATGCTAAGTTAAAAGCGAGGCAAGGCGGCAATGTTTTTGCAAAAGTTATATTAATGCATTTTAATAATATTATTTAAGCTTATAAAACTTTTGCCAATAATTGCAAAATTATTATTTATTACTTTATTAAAGTTTATTTTTAATAAGTTAAATAAAGGGTATAGATATTTATAAGATAAAGTAACTTACTATGCTAAGCGGCAAAAGTATTATAAAAGCATTTTTTTGCATAAGCAAGCGTTATAAGAATTATACTAAGCTATTAAAAGAGATTAGCGATAATAGGAATCTATTATAAAAATTGGTTAATTAGCTAGCTTTGCTTAAGAGTATAAAGAAAAAGTATTTATAATAGATTTCTTTAATAATATTATAAGTTTATCGCTATTGTTAAAACTATAAAGAAGATTAATACTAAGAATATGCTTTTAGTTAGCAGCATCGCTAATAAACTAAAGCATATTCTAAGCATTACTACTCTACAGAGCATTAACGATATTATTATTAGGCCTAAACATTTTAATAAAAAAAACGCTTTCTAAATTATGCTTGCAGGCAGCTAAGATTTTATTAATATGCGCAGATATAGTATTATTTATACAATCGATTATATAAAGGGAATAAGGATAAGAATAATAGTAAAGATAGGATATATTTTACTTGTTAAAGGCAAAGCTTTTAAGAAACTAAGCAAAGCTATTTTTAAATAGCTTTTACTGCTATTAATTAAGAAATTAGCGCATTTTAAGGCGCTGAATAAGCTAACAAATTATATAAAGTTAAAACTAAGGCTAAGCAAGGGAAAAAAAGGTAATAATACTTACTCTTTTTATTAATTAAAACTTAGAAAAGGTTAAACGTAAGCTTAAATGCATAGCAAGGCATAATAACAGCTAGCGATTAATAATTAAAAGTTAAAAGTAGAAAAAAAAACCAAGCATTGCACAATAAAATAAACTAATAATTAAAAGCAACAAATAGTTTAAAGTTGTTGCGTAAAGGAGAAAGATTAAGGTTGCAAATTAACGAGTAGGTTAAGTATGCAATTTTATACCTAAACTACAGAAAGCTTAAGCTACCTACCTCACTAGCCACCGCCTACCAATTACAGCCATTATTATTGTGGAAAAAAGGACAATAAAGTGATTCTGCTACATAGGCAGGCTATTATGCACTTCTAGGCAATAAGCTATTAGAAAATTTAAGCAAAAAAGTATAAGGTTAAATAAATCTAAGAGGTTAGAAAAGCAACCAAGGTTATAAGAAAAAGTTAAAACCTAAGCAATAAGTTAAATAAAAAGTAACTAGGTAAACAGCTGTAAAGAAGGCTATTAGCCCTGTTACTAACTACTGTTACTATTATTATTGTTTTTATTTATTTTAACTTAAAAATTGCAAAAGAGGCGTTTAAGGGCAACCGCTACTAGTAGAAAAATAATTATTACAACCAAGGCCAAAGAGACTTAGTTATAAAGTATAGGGTTAGGGTTTGCTAGGGCCTTATAAGAACCCTTTAGCAAGGCTATATAAAGACCGGCACTTTCCTCTTTCCCCTTTAAGATTTAGTTTAATACAATAGCTACACCTAAGCAATTAATCCTTCCTCCCTCTACAACCAGTGTGGTTATTTTGCCTGGTGATCTTTGTGTCTAATATGATTTATTAACGTTTTCCTTAGTTATTATTGCAAAAAATGCAGCTTTAAAAGGCAGTTAGAAACTCTACCTTAGTAATATAAGTAATGCTAGCTTTAATAAAAAGGTTAATCTAATTATTATATTTTAACTTTAAAATATTAAAATAATTTATATTAAAAGGCTAAGTTAAATAAAATAAATAAGCAAATAAACAAAGTAGAATAATATTATTCTCTTTGCAGTAAGCCTTAAATTCTATACTAATATAGCTTTTATAGCTATTAAGCACAATCATCTTATAAACGCCCTTTCTACACAGTTTAAAATATTTATTAAAATACTATAGCTATTGTATGCTTATCTTATTATCTATCTATTTATTAAAAATTATCTAGATTATTTAATTGCTAAGAAGATTAATCTATATATATTATTAAGCAAAATAATAGCAGCCTTAAAAGACTAGAAATAATGGCATTATATATCTATTACTATTAATGCAAACAATTGCTATTGCTTATTTTTAATTGCTAGGCTAAACTAATTTTAGTTTTTTAATATAACTTAAATGCATAATTATTAAAAATAGTTAGATTATGCCTATTATAAAGCTAGTTTTATTAAAGTTATAAAAATTATAGTTTTAGATATTATACTTTGCCTTTATATTTGCAACTAAGCAAAACTAATTGCTAATTATCTTTAAATTTTTATAAAAAGCTTTTTAATAGTTATATATATAATTAACGCATATTTTAAGCTTTAAGCATTGCTAGATAAAGTATTATGCCTAATGCATTTTAATATATTTATTATTATATATTACTAGCAAATAATTAGCTATATCTCTTATATTTTTAACTTAAGGTAAAAATTTATGCATATTTTAATTACAAATATAATAAATAAAAGCTTTTTCTTTAGTTATAGTTAATTTTTATATTAATAGTTAAATATTTGCTTTTACGTTTTTATTATTAATACAATTGCAAAGTATAATAGATAGAATGTTATAGAGTGCAGTAGTGTGATTTTGGCTTATTTTTTTTGATGATTTGATTGCTTTGATTGCGGCAATAATCTGGTTTTCTTAGAGTAAGCTAGCTATTGTTTATTGTAGAAAAACCGTGGGTTAAAAAGGTATATATTGTAAAATGGAAAAAGTACGCAACTTACTATTGTGCGCGACTTATTATATAACTACGTTATAAGATATATACTTAAATGTTATAAGCATTGTAAAAAGTCTTATGTAATGTTTTTATATATTAATATTTATAAGCAAGTGCTGTTAGCACTTAAAGATTTATATTTATACTTAATATTTATAACTACCTTTTAGCTTAAAGGCTATTTTTTACCCTAAAAGCTATTTGTAATATAAATCTATCTATTACAATACTAATCTCTTTAACACTTATACAATAATTTATCTAGACATTTTATTATGTAGCTTAATGTTTGTCTATTAATTACAATTATCTGCGACTGAAAACAGCTTTAAGTCCGCCTTATAACGCAAATAATTTGTACCCTTTGGGATGGTCATAATGACCGCTTTTGGACCCCCTATAAGCGCGGTATGGAGTATCGCGGCTTAGAGGAGAGAAATCTCATCTTCCAACTTTTTGCCCCCAAGACGTATATAGGCATGTTTACCAAGGTAGTGTTGGTCAGATTCGAAAGGCCTCATCGACTTGCCCCACAGAGAACCACTCGCACATAGAGGCAACCTTGGTAATCATCCGTCGCAGCGAATAGCAGTGCGGAAGAGATATGTAGCTTCTATCAACGTTTCAAAACTCTGCGCGACAACTTCCGGCGATTTCTTGATCAGCAAAACTCCATGGTCAGTTAACTTCGTGCAATAGCAAGCACTTCACTTCGGCATTGTGAGAACAGTTCTGGAGCTGACAGTATTGCAGCTGGGATCTACTACGTACCAGTTGTATATGAATTATAAATAGCTGCTGTGTATCGCCTGCGATCAGAATCAACATGCCAGCCGTAGGTAGTCTTTCAAGCTACTGGAACATTCTCCTGATGTGTATTGTTCATGACGGTCTCGAGTGGACGGCGCCCATGCTTCCAAGCGCCTGTCGCATCCCGATCAGCTTCAAAGCCACGCCGATCGAGCGCCGGAACTAGCCACGAGGATCCCGCATTCGCCATCTCTTGTGGTTGCTCATACGGAAGAACTGAGTATTGTCTCCGGAGGCCAAGTAGGAGACGCAGCGTCCATCAGTTCGACTCGCACAGCGCCGCTCCTCACGTACTTCGCGGCAGGAGATGACCAGCAAGCAATGTTTTCAAAGTCACAAGTGCACTGGAACAGGCGCCCGTTCGTCCCACGACTGTTTTTTGGCTGCGTTGTGCTGCCCATCGGTTCTTTGGAGAAAAGTACCACCGACGAATGACTGCTTAGAGGCAACCTTGGAATCTAGGAAGCCGGGGCTGTTCAACACCTGTTACAGATCAATTCCAGCACAACATGCCATGCGGCCTGTGCAGCCCTGGTGCATATGCATGTCGCAAACCTTTTGGGGTGACTGGTTCGAAACTGCCGATACATGTACTTGCTTCCTAGGCCTCCAGGAGACCAATTGTGTCGATGGCGCCAGCTTGAACGCCACGCCCACTTCCAATCTGCGTTGCTGGCACTGCGCCATGCCCGACAACCAAGTTTGGATTTCTTTCTGTGCAGGTCCAAATACGGACGTGGCCGCTGACGTGAGAGCTGGGCAACTTTTGTTCACGGTTGCGACTTTAAAGACGTTCCCTTCGCTTTCCACACGCGCTTGTGATCTCGTGATCTGCCGCTTCAATATTACGTTTCCACCGCAATCCCACATTCCGGGTCGTCCTATACGATAGCGCATTATTTAAGAAGCTTCACAACCTTTCTAAGATTGACAAAGAAGAAAGATGTTAGGCTTGGAGCCACTCGTAGCATGGGGTTTAGGCGGGCCTGTAGCATTCTTTAGATTGTGGATGTTGGACGTGAAATTGTGTACATTTATACGAGGCTCTCTGCCAGTAGGGTGACAATGCATGTTTTGTTGTTGCTAAGCCGTGGACTTTTGTTCAGCTCTTAGCGGCCACCCAGGCTCTGGACGTTCAAATATCACATTACATCCACGGCGCTTCCCCAGCCACAGTTATCTCACACAGATATGTGGCTTTTCTTTTGGGGGGGGGGGGGGTACGGGCCGCTCTTTGCGGAATATTAAAGTGGAAATCCGGGTGCCTGCAGGTGTGTGTCTTCAACCCAGCGACCTTGGAGGTGGTAAGTTCGCTGACCAGTCGGCAGAAGGATGAGATGGCGACTCAGCAGAGTGTATAATTATGGAGGCCCCCTGCCTTCTGTCACAGAGGCGATAGTGCAACCTCTTGTAGGCGGGGATGTCGTCGATATAGCCGCGCCATCTCCAAACTCGACGTATCTCACTGAATTCTTCGGACCGGCCCTCCAATGCACGGAGATACCTCAACTTACAGCCCTGTGGACCAACATGTCAATGAATCTTCAAAATGCCAGAGAAGGCTACACGACTTCATACTATTATCTCTCTTGGCCTGGAGACAGCACATACCCCTGGTCGGCCTCGAATGGTCCTTGGTCCTTTGACCCCCCACCCGGCCTCGCGGGCTCCCCGGTGTCGCTCACTGTAATAGGAAACGCCATGACAGACACCACTTGTAATCTCGTGGCAACCATGTCGATCGTACAGTGTCAGCTCTGGAATGCTACATACCCTTACCTTGTTGATGGGATATTAAAAACAGTACCTAGGTAATGCAAAGAAGGGGAGATGAAATTAGCAGGAAAGTTTTAGCAGCCCCCACCTTGAAATTTGATACGCGACGCGTCAAATTCGGTGACACTGCCTTTTGAGTTTCGTGGTGGTGTACCCTAAACCATGTCCGCGTTTTGCGGCTTGCAGCCCATGAACCCAAGTAATGCCAAGATAGAGGAAGCCAGCCATGTCCTTCATACCTTTCTCTAGTTTCCCTGCGCTGGCTAGGAGTCCATCTTGTCTAGGACCGTAGCAAAGATGCCAAATCGACTTACACCATTTAAGTTCTCGTTTCCCATTGCAATTCCTTCTTCATCCGGGACCGCTCCCCATCCTAACCAGGCCTTCATTTCGTGCCCCGGTGTCTGCACTCCGTCTTCCACCTGACTCCTCTTGATCACATCCAGCATATTCCCGCCCGCAAGCAGAGCCATGGCACCGGCTAGCATCGTGGGGCTCCGCGCTGGCAGCACGTCAGTTCTTGACGCGACGGCCAGCCAGCCAGCTGCAAGGAGCAGGAGTGCAGCGAGCAGCAGGGCCTCGAGCACACGCGTCGACACGGCGTCCTGGACAACGCGCCGCCGGCCTGCCGCGTCCGAGACCGTGGCGTTATATGGCGCAGAGCTGCCGGGAAGCGTCATTAGAGCGTTGTTGCTGCTGTTGATGGCCGCACGATTGCTACTCAGGGCCTGTGCTATCATGATGCCGTGCTGAAACTTGAGTGCGTTGGCGACGTCGTCATCGTGGTGTGGGTCGCCGAGCGTGGACACAGGAACAGCCCACCGTGAGGTTGTCAGCAGGACGAACACGTCGGCCAGAAGCTCAGTCTTTCTCATAATTGGGATGCTCCCGTAGATCGAGGTGGTAGCGCCCCATTGACCGGATGTGTCGGCCGAATCCTGTGCTGTGTCTTCGAGAGGCCGGGGTGGGTTCACGTCGTCGATGGCGAGATCCATGAGCCCAATGAATTTCGTGTCTACGTACATGGCTTCAAGGGTCTGGTTGCAGCCCAGGGCCGCCGCGTGCTTCAAAAGGGTACTGTCGTTGTAGTCAAGTTGCCCCCAGACGAATGACACGGTGCTGCAGGGAAGACTCATGTTATAGTTGGTCTTGATAGCACCGAAGTACGAGGCGTTCCGGAAAGTGTCAATAACCGCACTATAGCCGATCTTGGGATCGGAACAGTTGGTCTCGCCGTCGATGACTAGTCCGACGGGATCGTGGTGAAAACCGCCGCCGTACTCTGCGGAAGTCGAGAGATTAGTAGCAGTAATCTCGGCCAAGCTGTACATGCGGCATGTCAAACGTGGTCGCAAGGCAGGTATCGTGGCACTGATCGACACAGTCGACTCGTTTGAGAAGGTACCTGCAAATTTTGATATCTCGGACGAGAGTTCTGGAAAGGCCAGATCCTCGTACGTGAATTTTGGGTATGATAGATTACCCTCGAGAATCCATGCCGCTGACAAGCCCATCTTGCCACTCGGCGAGTAGTCGGCCGTCCCGAGGGAGTCGCTAGCGAAAGATGTCTGCATCTGCAAAATTGTGAGTTCATTCTTTGGCATGGAAAATGCTTGGAAAAGCGAGCCAGAAAAAATGGTGAAAAAGGACGCAACTAATAGCGCTGCCGTTGATGCCATGGCCCCAAAGTTGCGAAGCTTTGCTTCCTTGTAGATTGCGTGGGGAATTGTCATGTCCATGAAGTCGAGGTCTAGGAAAACATGGGCTGTAGTAATATTGCTGAGCATGATGTATGGTGCGAACGATCGAACAGTTTGGTCCAAGGCGGAAAACACCATGGCTAAGCCTCCGAACACAACGGACGGCATGGCGGTCCATAAGTAGTGGACATAGGTATCATCTCCGCCCACGAGTCCAATGTCCCCAAGGCCGTGCTGGCGAGCAGATTGGCGTAAAGTTACTTCCAGAGCAACTACCAGACCTACCAGAGCCAAGCAAAGGGCCAGACGTGCGGCCGGGCGAAGCAGACCAGGATGGACATGCTTTGACTGGGTTTGTTGAATGAGCCCAGGTCCTTTGTTTTCCATAATTGCAAGATATGGCTTGCTTGTGGCAGGCTCGTGGACGATTAGCGACTGGAAAACCGACGTGTCGAGTGAACGATGCATGGCCTTGTCATCAGCGTCGCCCAGGTTTTGCAAAACCCACAGTAAATCTGGGCTATTGGCAACGAGTGTCGCTAGCCCAGCCAATGTGCTCGGGCTGGAAGGCAGAACAGGATGTTTCGGGGTTGTGAATAATGCCACCAGAGTAAGGATCAAACAGGCGAGGACAAGTCCGGCCATCCACTGGCCGGCCCACTCGCGAACCACTACGCGGTTCGTCAGAACAACAGCAGAGCCGGTCATGTTCGACAAGACGTTCCCCATGAGGGATTGCTTAGCAATGACGGCGCCGAATTGCCTATAGTAAGCCGTGGCCATCTGCTGGACAAAAGGCAGGTTGTGCAGCGAGGAAAGAGCCATATCAGGGTCGAGTCCAAGTTGGATGGCCAGCATAGTCTCCATGTACGGGTCCACATCCATGGTTGTGTTCTCAAGGACGAAGTGTTTTCGACTTAGCCAGTTGATGGCACCAGGGCCAGGTTCGAATGCATATGCTGCATAGTGTGCTTGCATAATGCTCCACGGAGTAATGTGGTCTAGCGTGCGGTTCGAGCTAAAAGTACCCGGATTGGTGGACAACGTCACATTTTGAAGATGTGTGCCGTTTTGGACGACGTCGACTGTGGCAATGCTATAGCTTGGGTAGCAAAGCAACTGGGATGACTCCAGCAGTCTGCCACGGGTCTGGGCCCCAGTACAATCATGGCGGCACTTTGAGATGTCGACGGATTCATCGGTAAACCACTGCAGCTGGCCAAGCCATATCAGAACGCGTTGTGCACTGTCGCCGGTCTGTCTATCGCAAGAGACTGGGGTGAATTGGCCGAAGCTGGTGTTCCAAGGCAGATTTTCCGGGGTACTGGGCCCTTGGAAATTCGCACTGGTTACATTGCAGCCGGGCGAAGTGACATTGACGATGGTTATGCCCATGTCTCTGTGAGGTTCAGCCTGCGCTGCCACGCTCAGCGCCAGGTGAGCGGGCTCGCAAACGAGGCAGTTGCTGAGCCCGTCGACTGTCATGCGGAGTTGCGACGCTGGAGGCAAGTCGGTCTGAACCTGAACAGATTGAAATGCAAAGTCGGATGATATGCCTGGCACGTCTTTGATGTTGCCCGCCATCAAGCCTTGCTAAATGTGAGCCATCCGTCTCAGTAAGTTAACAATGCCTGAAGAAAGGTACAATGGGAGAAAGAAGAGGCTTACGCTAAGTTGGTACGATAATGTGCCTGCATTTGTGAGACCAGCGGCATCGTCCACGAAAGCGTCTTGGGCCCCGAGCGGAATGGACAGCTTCACCGGTTCCAGCGAGAGAGTGAACAATCCAGTGGACAAAAGGATGAGTATCTTGATCAAGACCGAAACCAGCGCTGTGGTGGATACGGTGAAATCCTTGTTCCTGAGCGACCTGTATATGGCAAGCAGCTGGAATTGGGATATGTAGTCCAACATGAGAGTTTTGGGAGCTGCAGCGGGATGGCTACTCGACAGACGTTCCCAAGGTGCCATCATCATGCTCTGATACTCGACTCGGCTGAAGAGTGCGGCCACGGCTGTGAGGAATGCCGTGGGTCCATAAGTCCAGAGATAGTGACTTCTCGTGTGACCTGTTGCGACGCCATTGTTCCGGGCCGATATGATCGTCAGTGTTTCCAGGCACACAATCATGAACGCAAAAACGACACAGAACGCAACGAAAACTCGGATTTTGAGGTATCGAGGTCGCCACTTGATCTGGCCGGTGGGTGGCAGCAATGGCGCAGCCTGGTCCTGCGTCGCCATGGTTGCATCAAGTGTAGGGACTCTCGACGAATCTCCGGAAAGACAAGGGCGTCATGGCGCCTCTATTTATCTCCTCTTCATTTCAAGCTAACGGGCCAGTCTCGAGTCACTCTCCCATGGTAACCCTATGGGGCTATGCGATAAACAAGCAAGGCTGTGTTACTTGATAATTCGTGTAGGGAAGGTTGTGTGGCGTGCATGCATACAAATTCGTTTCAGCTTGGGGCCAGAATGCTTCTCTTGGCCGAGGCTCTGCTGCTCAAGTGCCGACCTCCATAAAGACGTGTTTATGAGGACCAACAAAACGCAAGCGGTATTTTGGCTGTAAATTGTTACAGGACCAGAAACACCGGCGCTAATGCGCTCAGCGCCGGCTCAGCATCGCATATCAAAGTGAAAGGGGCTGTGCAATAAGCCCAAGAAGCTACAGAGTCCACCTTTGTGATCAATAATCTCCACTGGCTGGCGCCTTGCCTATCAATGTCATCTGCTGACAGCCTGATACTGAGCTGGCCTGCGGACCGCGCTGGGATTCTGCCTGGGCCGGCGCTCTGCTGTACACCCACATGGCTCACGATGATAGTCCGATATGAGCCGCTTTTGGCAGCGGGGGTTTCCGAAATGTGACCTATCGAAGGGCCTTTCCAGGAATATTATATCTCGGCACGATTTACACCTGAGGTCTGGTGAGAGTGGCTTGCAGTAGCGGGAGAACTCAGCCCTGCCATGGAGAGGTTGCCAGTGTCGGATTAGCCCAGATACAAACGGGAGATATACTGGGCCAACAGCAAGAGATATATACAGGTGATGTGATACTTTGTTGAAGGGCCTCAGCAGGCTAGGAATTCTTCTAAACACAAAGCTCAAAACGTAGCGTAATTACATGTTAGTGCCTCTGGGAAGCATCAGGGGCTCTTATCTTTCAAATTGCGCTTGCATGTCCTGCCACACACGCCTAGCGCCTACTATATTAGTTCTCAGCTTGTAGCCACAAAACGCCATCCGGCGGTCGACGCGGACCGTGGCAGATGAAAGATCTCGGAGGTTCAAAGACAAAGAGAGACGGCAAGTGTAGCGCTTTACAGGTTTCACTTGCCATGTTTGACCTTTGATTCCAGGGCTTGCACTTTTATGTACCTAGGTAGTGGCTATGTCTGTGAGGCGTACTAGGCGATTTTCCCCACAACGAGCTGCAGCTTATTTGCCGCCCGTCTCGAAGTCTTCAGGCCTCCCACTTCTCCGTACCGCGGCTTGCTCGCGCTGTCTCCTCAAGAATTCGAGCACTGCGCGGACATAGCGGTATTTGACGTGGATCAGACGGACGGTGCCAAGGCGACGACAATAGCGGACCAGGTATGTCGTAGCAGAGTTCTAGGTAATCTGTGTTCTTTTCAAAACTTCACCGGGAATCCATTTGTGATGAGCCCTTGGCCTCCCTTGCTAGACTCGCCAATGCAAAGGGTGACTAATTTTGCACTCGCAGGGCAGAGTTTCCCTCAGTTGTACCGTGCAGCCGTGCAATGGCAGGACGGCAATTCTAGGTCTCAAATGCTTCCGCAAAAACCTTTCCGAGACCCTAGCTATTGAGCCTGTCCGCATAGGAAGCAACCGTTACCTCAGGTCCAGCCCGTCAGAACTCCTCACTGTAGCTACACCTTAGTTTCGGGAGCTACACAACATTACCTAATCATCGACAAGCACACGCTCAGAGGAGATGATCAGCCGGTTGACGACGTGTACCGACGCGATGCTGTGTATTTGGGGAATCTGCCCAATGGAGTCACCCTTGGGAAGACTCACTCGGAATTTCTCGGAGACAAATCAACAGCACGTGAAATTTCTGTTGTGGATGCCATTGGGCGAGACAATGCCTTCGAACTTGTTATTGACAAGATAACATCAGGTGAGAACAGAAAGTTCGTGGGGTCCGGCGAGGACACCAGGCTCTTGCTTTGCTTTTGGGTCGACCCACTCCCAAGAAGAACGTACAAGTATTACTTCGATATCGCAAAGGCCCCCGGGAAACGCACTGCAGATTCCATTCGCAGAGCTATTCTGGATACGAAGAGACCGCAAGAGGTCTGTCACACAAGGGAGATTGCCATTGGCTGGGTGGTTCTCGTCATTACTGCAATCTACAAGAAGGTTGAGGGCCATCAAATGTATTGCTTTGATCTGGAGCTTAAGATCAATGTTGATACACAGAAAAGAATGCTTGCCGAATCGATGGATCGCGAAGCTGCAAAAGAGGCGGAGGCAAAGGCGGAGGCGGAGACCAAGGCTCGCGAAGCTGAGTTGAAGGCCCGCGCAGCTGCAGAAAAGTTGCAAGCGGAGATTGAGGCTCGTGCAGTTGCAGAACAGAAGGAGACAATGCAACATTACAAAGGTCGGAGAAGAAGGCAGTTTTGGATACTGTGTCTTTGGGGCATTCTTTTCCTTTTCAGTGCACCAGGCTGCATACTATCAGCACACTTTTGGGCTTCTATTGCTGCCAGTGACCAGACATCTGGCTCGACTGCCGGCCCGGCCGTTGCCGCTCTTTACAGCGGTCTTTTAGCTATTGCATCTTTTATTGGTATCCTAGCTGCGTGGGGGACGATTCAAGAACTTAACGAGAAAATGAGATGGAAAACTACGGCAACGTCTGCAACGAGCTGAGCAAGCCAAGCCAGCGTCTTTTCCATAGCTTGCTGTTAGTTTCAGCTCATATAGTTCCAATAGCGGCAAAGGGTCCCACAGGGTAGGACCAAATAAAAGTTATATAGGCGCACAAACGCGCTGCGAGAGAGGAACTGTAATTGTGACATGGGCCATTGGGCTATATTATGTGAAGCGTTCTATATGTAGCCAGGGGTGCACACTTCTTTTTGTTAATTCCCTGCTCCCAAATAGAGCCGTAGTTTGCCACATACAATGGCATTGCTCATAGAGGCAGATTAACGAAGCCCACCTGGGCACTCACTGCGCCCTGCTCAGTAGGATCCGCAGCGTTAAGAATAGACAGCTACCCAGGCAGGATTGGGGACCCCGGCTGGACCGTACGAAGGGGGGTTGGGGATATTCACACAACCACAACAGACACTGCACATGTTGTAGGCTCACACGCGAGAAATCCGGCGGTAGATTTGCATACGCATCTTCGTGCGTATGCGCTCGCTGGTGTTGAATAATGCCAGTCTTGGTTACTATCTATCCCGTAGCTGTCTTCATAGCCCAACACTCTCTAGCACGAACCCAAACTTCATCTCCTCCACCTTGACCAAGAGATCCTCCCGCACCCCCGGCCCACACGCCGCCGTCCCGACGCCAGCGACCTTATGATCCAACCTCAACAACGTAGCGTCCTCCTCCACCAGATCAGGCGGGTGCCTCGCCGCATGAACCGTCTCAATCGAGTGATGACTCGCGACCCAACTAAACAAACTGCCGCCGTCACCACCACCCACAGCCGTAGCCCTCACCCCCGCGCCGTGCGCATCGCCAAGCCGCACCCACCGCGTCTCCATACGGTTCGCGTTCTCCTGCGGGACCTCGTACGGCGTCTGCAGGTCCGGTACGCTGGGTACGCTCCAGACCCCGGCGCGCTGCGACGCCTTCTTGTCCGGATAGCTCTCCCCGGGCCCGAGGCCGTACCACGAGACCCTGTCGAGCGCCCTGCTGAGGCGCAGGTTCAGCCCGGCGCGCGGCACGTGGCGAGGGATGGCGCCGTCGGGCTTCAGGCTCCTCACGTCGATGTGCAGCGCGCCCGTGCTGGTGACGGTGTACTCGACGTCGGCGTGGAACCCCCACGCCAGCACGGGCGGGGTGAGGTACGTCTGCGCGCGCAGGACGACGGCCCTCTCTGGGTTCGAGGTGTCGATCTCGAAGGAGCGCAGCTGGGACTCGAGGGAGTCGACGCCGAAGCGCTCCCAGTAGGGCAGGGAGTCCGGGACATCGTTGTCCGTGGCCGGCCGCCAGAAGGACGGGGTGATGGCGACGCCGGTGGCGGGGTCTTCCTCGAGGATGGACACGCCGTTGACGGTCCAGGAGGTGGGCGCGCCTCGGGCGCGGTCGAACTCGAATGTGTAGTGGGGGCCAGAGACTGTGACATTTGGCCCGGCAGAGGTGACCTTGACTGGCGAGGAGATCCTGTCCAGTGACAGCGACGACGAGGAGCGCTCGGCCCTGGACAGCTGCCATTGCGTCCAGGCGACCTCGTGGCCCGCGTCGAGGGCGGGCGTATCATCGCGGATGGTCAGAGAAACCGTGACGAAGACGTCCTTCCTGCTTTGGAATTTTGAGAGGGCGCTCTTCAGGTCGATCTCGCCCTTCTTGCCAGCTTTAATCTCCGGGATATCGAGCTTGCCCGAGGCAAGCAATCTGCTTCTGTGTCCACGTCAGCATGACAGAATGGGTCGGTATTTAGCGGAGCGCACTTACTCCTCTCCGAACTCCTCCACCTTGTATGAGGCCACCAAGTGTGCGAGGTCGATGAAGTCGTAGTAGTTCTTGAGGGTTAATTTGTCACCATCCACAGCGAAGCCCACAGGTTGGATGACCTTCTTGTACTCTGTCAGACCAGGCGTAGGCTCGTGAGTGCTGAAACACAAGCCATCCATGACAAAAGTCCCGTCATTGGGGACATCGCCAAAGTCACCACCATAAGCGTAGTAGCCTCCCTTCCCATTGGCATCACCCTCTTCCTTCCAGAGACCGTGATTGGCCCACTCCCAGATGAAACCACCTTGTAGCCGGGGACGGGTCCTGAACAGCTCCTCGTACTCCTCGAGCCAACCTGGCCCGTTACCCATGGCATGACCATACTCGCAGAGCACGACAGGCTTGTCGTACTTGCCGTCCTTGACGCCCTCCGTCTCCGAGAGCTTGATCAATCGCTCGATCGGCGGGTACATGTAGCTAAACATGTCGGCTGTCTCAGCGTGGACATCGCCTTCGTAATGAATCAGCCTGCCGGGGTCGACCTCTTTCCCATACTCGTACATGGCCTTGTGATTCTGGCCGTAAAAGGCTTCGTTGCCCAAGCTCCAGATGATAACAGAGGCGTGGTTCTTGTCGCGCTGGATCAAGTCCCGCATGCGGTCCACATACGCCTCCTTCCAGGTCGGGTTGTCGGTCGTGAACTTGGCGGCCTGCGGGAAGGTGAACTTCTTGCGCTCCTCGTAGTCCATGTGCTCGGGAATGTCCTGGGGCCGTGCGACGGCGTCGTAGAAGCCGTGGCACTCGAGGTCCGCCTCGTCCATGACCCAGAGCCCCAGCTCGTCGGCCATGTCGAGGATCTTGGGGTGCGAGGGGTAGTGGGAGCAGCGCAGGGCGTTGACGTTGTGGGTCTTCATCAGGAGGAGGTCCCGCTTGATGTAGTCGAGGGGCACGGCGCGTCCGAACTGCGGGTGGTGCTCGTGTCGGTTGACGCCGCGCAGACGGATGGGCGTGCCGTTGACGGTCATGAGGCCGTCGATGAGTTCCACCTTGCGGAACCCTATCCTCTGGGTGACGGTGTAGGGCTTCGAGGAGCCCTTCAGGGTCAGCTTCACCGAGTAAAGATAGGGAGATTCGGCCGTCCACTTCTCCGGGTTCGTGACGGGCAGTGAGACGTCAATTTTGGAAGAGCCAGACTCTACATCCACGGTTTTGGACTCTATGATGGCACCGCCGTTCTTGTCGAGCTCCGAGAGCTCGAGCTCCAGCTTGCCCTTATCTTGGCTCAAGACGTCAATCGTGGCTTCCAGAGTCGCATCTTCGTACTTGGCGTCGAGGTCTGTTCGGATGAACCAGTCATCGATCCGGGTGTCGGTAGGAAACGCAAGGAGGTGGACGTCCCGGAATATTCCTGGGATTCATTAGCAAGCTAGGAAAGCGGCCATGATCCGAGGGACGAAATAAGTTACCCGACAGCCACCACTGGTCCTGGTCCTCGATGTAAGTCCCGTCTGACCATTTGTAGACACGCACGAAGAGCTCATTCGCTCCGTCCCTGTCCACGTATCCGGAGACATCAAACTCGTGAGGGTTCCTCGAACCTTGGGCATACCCAACCAAGATCCCGTTGACCCACAGATGATAGGCACTGTCCACGCCATCGAATCGCAGCCTCAATTGGGAGGAGACATCCCACGTGCTCGGGACGTGGAACGTCCTCTTGTAGGTGCCGGTGGGATTGTCGGTGGGGATGAATGGCGGACAGACTGGGATTGGGTACTGAACATTGGTATACCAGGGCTTGTCGTAGCCCTGAAGCTGCCAGTGGCCCGGAACAGTCAGTTTGGCCCAGCTTGTCCCATTCTTCTCGGCAGCCTCTGGCTCTGGCGCCTCGAGTGGAGTGGTGGCATAGTGGAAGTCCCAGCTGCCATTGAGGAGGAGCGATGTCTCTGGGATGAAGTAGGAGCGCGCAGGAAGGCAATTGCGTCTGAAGACGGCCTCGTTGCAGTAGTCTGGGTGCTTTGGATCCTCCTGGAGGGGGAGACTGGCGGGAGGCATCTTCAGGTACTGGCCCATGAGTTCTGTCCTGGGACGAACTTCCCGAGGATGAGAGAGGCGAGTGAGCCCGGGGTTTTATTGCAACAAGCAATGTTTCTCAGAGCGGTCGTCAACCCCGAGCACAGATCTGGGCCCACTATGGATCACACGTCAAACGGTGATCAGCTTGTTGCATGTGGAGGGGAAATCAGAATGCCGTCGCTAGAGGACGGATCTCACGAGAATTGTCTACGAGTGTTTTGCATGAGAGTCTGCAGCTTCCGAGTTGATTGATGGTGGGGGAGGAGGAGAGCTACCCCGCACTGGCACACTGCAAGTGTTCAATGTTACCTCATCAAACAGTGTTGACACTAAGCAGCACCAAAAGTATCATCCCACCATCACACAACAGAGAGGATGGGTGCTTTTGAGGGGTCTCATATTCTGAAGGCATATTACCTGTCTGTTCGAATTCGAGTCACTGCAGCGACAGGCTAGTGTGGCCGAGAGGTTTGAAGCCGAACCAGGGAAGGAAAGAGAACAACAAACCAACATGATCTTGGTACGGCGCTGTGGTTAGTTGGTGTCGTCGGGGAAGACGGAGCCGAGCGTTGGGGTAACTGTGGACCCTCGCATGGCTCTTAGGCGACTGCAACGATCACCCCAGACCGTCTACAGACCCCTGCGCGGCGTTACCCTCCCCTGTTCTCGAAGTCCCTGTCCGCCCACCGGAGGGTTGGGGTAAAAGCGGGCCGGCAGACAGGGATTGACGATCAACAACGACGACGTTCCTGTAGTCGTCCAGGCGGAGGATCCGGAGCCGAGCAGACAGGCCACTCCCCTACTCCGCCGTACAACCACACTCTACGCCGCACACCATGCAGAGCGCGAACCATCCAACCCGTCCCTATTCGACCGTGTCAAGCGTGTCCATTCTTCCTCGGTTCTACCCGGGCAGCCGGGAGACAGAGGGAGACACAACCTCCCGTCTGACAGTCAACCATTGAATAGAATGCGGGGAACTCGACCCAAGCCTAAAAAGGTTCAATGGCCCGACCTACTATGCACAATACAAAGTACAAAGACATCCAACATCCATTTACGGCCAGGTCGCGTGGACGCTGCCATGGGTTGCGATCCGTGCCATTGGGTCCTGCCTGGATCTGGACCAGCTCGAAGCCTCCTCTGGGGCATGGACACGCAGCTGATGCGCCTCGCCTGATACGCCCATATATATAAGTTCCGTGTATCGCCTCTGATTTTCTGTAGACTCTGTGTGTCACCCCAGGAGAACCTCACCACCCTTCTCACTTGTCCTCGAGGAACGAACCACTTCAGTCGCAAGAGCCTGGCTTCGCTCAGCCTTTGAGAAGCAACATGGCTAGTCTGGACGAGAAGTCCCCTGGCATTCACCAGCAGGACGATCTCCATCACGTCGACACTGCCGTCCACATTGCCCATGAGACCACAGCCGAGAAGGTCTCGCCATGGACACGGCCCATGTTGCGCCTATATCTTGTCTTGAGCGTCGCGTACCTCTGCGGGTAAGTCTTTTGTCTTGCCAATATCCCTTGACGACGAAAGCACGCAGCTGACAGGACACGCCCCAGAGCTCTGAACGGCTATGATGGCTCCCTGATGGGCTCTCTAAACGGGATGACCGCGTATCAGCACTATTTCCACATGACCACCTCGGGCTCTAGCATCGGCATCGTTTTCATGATGTACAACATCGGCTCAGTCGCCGCAGTCTTCCTCACCGGCCCCACCAACGATTATCTCGGCCGACGCTGGGGCATGTTTATCGGCTCTCTGATCGTCATCATTGGCACCTGCATCCAGGCTCCTGCCACATCTCAGGGCCAGTTTCTCGGCGGCCGCTTCGTCCTCGGTTTCGGCGTTAGCTTCTGCTGCGTCTCAGCACCCACGTACGTCTCCGAGATGGCCCACCCCGCATACCGCGGGACCCTCACGGGCCTTTACAACTGCACCTGGTACATTGGCTCAATCATTGCCTCCTGGGTGTCGTATGGGTGCGCCTACATCAACAACGACAGCATGGCATGGCGCATCCCCATCTGGTGCCAGATGATCACCTCGGGCATCGTCTGTCTCTTCGTCCTCTTCCTGCCCGAGTCGCCCCGCTGGCTCATGGCGCAGGACCGGCACGAGCAGGCCGCGAGGGTCCTCGCCAGGTACCACGGCGAGGGCGACGTCGACAACCCCTACGTGCAGCTGCAGATGAAGGAGATGGTCCAGCAGATCTCCAACGAGGCCTCGGACAAGCGCTGGTGGGACTACCGCGAGCTGTGGAACACCCACTCGGCCCGCCGCCGCCTCGTCTGCGTCGTCGGCATGGCCTGCTTCGGCCAGCTGAGCGGCAACTCTCTGTCCTCGTACTACATGGCCACCGTGCTCAACAACGCCGGCATCACCGACGAGCACACCATTCTGGCCATCAACGGCATCAACCCGGCCCTGTGCCTCGTCGGCGCCTGTCTCGGCGCGCGCATGACGGACGTCATTGGGCGCCGGCCCATCCTGCTGTACAGCATCGTCTTCTCGTCCATCTGCTTCGCCATCATCACCGGCACCTCCAAGATCTCCATCGACAACCCTTCCAACCACGCCGCGGGCAACGCCACCGTCGCCATCATCTTCATCTTCGGCATCGTCTTCTCCTTCGGCTGGACCCCGTTGCAATCTATGTACATAGCTGAAACGCTGCCCACGGCCACCCGCGCCAAGGGCACCGCGCTGGGCAACTTCGCCTCGGCCGTGTCGAGCGTCATCCTGTCGTACTCGTCCGGGCCGGCATTTGAGCACATTCACTACTACTTCTACATTGTCTTTGTCTTTTGGGACCTGTTCGAGGCCGTCGTCATGTACTTCTTCTTCCCGGAGACCAAGGACCGGACGCTCGAGGAGCTGGAGGAGGTCTTTTCCGCGCCGAACCCCGTCAAGAAGTCGCTGGAGAAGAGGAGCACGCAGACGGTGCTCAACACGATGAACGTGCAGACTGATGTCAAGGAGGTAGCCTAGTTTCGGGGCCGAAGGCGGGCGCGAATCCATAGGCCCCAGCCTCCGCTTGAACAAAGCGGCGACCATGCGCTTCTTAATTCATGTCATCGAACAACTGAATCGAAACGCCAATATCTGGCATGTTAAAGTTCAGTCCAAAGATGCTGTCTCAACTAATGTGACAGAGCAAAGTGGCAGCTTATTGCAAGCACTCTGAATCGTCCCACTGACAATATGTGAAAACTCGACGCTTTGTGTCTTTGAACTTGGCCCAGATTCCAGCTTTATGTTTCGAAGCTTGGGTGATATGAAACAGCAGGCCAGGTATTGCAAGCCCTGTAAGGCACCTTTGTCTCGGGCATTTTCCACGGGGCACTCACAAGTGCGTCTTTCTCAAGTTCTTCTGAAACCAATGTGCATTGTAGGCCCCAGGCTTTCGAGACGGTATCGAATCGTTGAAGAAGACAGAGTTTCGGTCATGGGGAACGACGCTTCTCAGGGTGCCTAGGTATCTATCTACCTATATATAAAGGCTACAGTTCTACGACACCGGGCTCAGAACTTCGAATTTGACACACCGCACTCGTCCATTATCATCACGGCATTTGCAGAGTCCCAAGGGAGAAACCTTCTCACGCCACCAAACTCAAAAGAGTCAGCATTCAACCGACGCATACCTTACTCTTCATCCAGCCATCAAGATGCGTCCAGCCAAGACTTTACTTTTTGGCCTCACCTTGGCCACAAGTATTCAGGGAGCCCTCAACATGTGGAAATACTCATACGAGACCATGGCCTGCAACGGCATTTGTGCCTCACTGACGGGCTATTGCTACTCGCTTACTGCGGTGACAGGCCCAGCCTCAGTCACAGCTTGCAACGCTGGCTTCGGATACTGTGGGACGGCTTGCTTGGCGGGCTTCGGAATCCCAAAGCTATGGGAACTTTTCAATGAGGGCAAAGGCGGAGACGGAGACGACAAGAAGAGCGAGATCTGATGAGCTGCTTGCGCACGCAGCCTCAGAATCCAGGTGGAAGGATGGTGCCGTGAAATACACAGCAGCACTGTCTCGAAGCTCAAGTGGTGGATTCCCTTGATTCCCTCTTTTATTCCAGATGTCAACGGCTGACGGTCTTTACGCTTTCAACCTGGTAACGGCCGAGCTATAAAATTGACCATGTTCAATGAATCTATGGTAGCTTAGATTACTAAGCCAACAAATGGCTTACTTTAGCTCCCGCATCACATTTGTAATTTTACTTAGCTTCTTACGTAGACAATAACATTAAATTTGTAAATAACAAAAACAGTTACTTCGTTGCTTTTCCATGCTTATTGTTAATCAGCGATACTTTTGCTCCTATATCTTTAGTAATCTATACAGAAACATTTTTCACCTAAAACTCCCTAATTTGCAGTTAAAACCTTTTATAATATATAGCTAGCGTTTATTAGCAATAAACCAACGCCTAAAAACCAGCCAGCACCCCCTTTTTTTTTTTATTAATAAAGCATTAAATGCATGCTTAACTATTAAAACAACCCCTTATTATATCGCTTTTACCTTTAATATTCCAATTATATTTATATTACTCTTATTCTTCGTTAGCGCTATAGCTATTCCAGCTTATCTATAGCCTAAAATAAAATTATTTGTTTGCTTATATGCTAGTTTGCAAAACTTAGGCAAAAACCACTAGCTAATCAAAACCTAAAAGAAAACAATCGCATATATTATTGCAAAACCCAATGCTTATTTATAATTTTAGAAAAAAATAACAAAAAAAACACCTCAGAAAACATAAAAAACCCATTTTATAAAACCTTAACCCTTTTTAGAATTTTTCTATTAAAAACCTTTTGTGCTAAGCAATAATTATTAAGCATTAGATATATATAAATAATAAACCTTAAACTTAACTAATTAACATTATTATTAGCATTATAATATTGCTATATACAACTACACCTTATCTTAAGATTATATCACGCTATTATATAAATGGTTAACTTTCTAAACTCTCTAAACGTTAATACTACTACTAAAGCCCTAACATTAATATAGCAACCAAACATGCCCCCTGCTTAAAAAACCAATATTATTTCAATAATACCGCTGATTAATATTAAGTTTCCTAATTATTATATCTTAAAGCTTATTAGAAATTAACAACAATCAGCCGCTATATCTTTCTTTTATACCTTTTCAAATCTTCCTTTAAAAGACCTAGCTAACTATATTAAAGATATAGAAATCACCGCCATCTTTATAGCCCTAAACAATAGCAATATAAAGGTATAATATCAAAAGTTTTTCTTTAAAATAAGCTTAAAGAAAAATGCCGCGAAATAATATCTAAAATTATTTATAAAATCAAAAAAGGACTGGGGCAAGATAATCACTATTTTTTAAAAATATTTTAAATTACATTATATAAATTAGAACCATAGACTTAGTGCTTTAATTAGCGTTTTCGCTCGCTGTGCAAATGAGTCGCTTGTGGACTATATTCAATGTGTAATAAAGCTTATTAATCACTGCTTAGCAACGTTAAAAACCAAATTGTATAATTAATTTCTAGCTTACTTTACTAACAAA
Source organism: Dendrostoma leiphaemia (assembly GCA_026120015.1). Lineage (NCBI taxonomy): Eukaryota > Fungi > Ascomycota > Sordariomycetes > Diaporthales > Erythrogloeaceae > Dendrostoma > Dendrostoma leiphaemia. The sequence goes on along the minus strand of JALRMF010000262.1, from coordinate 45,472 downwards.
GAATATAAATCTAATATAGCTCTATAATACTAAATTCTTAACTACTTTAACCGCAAGCAATTATTAAATAAAGATAGTTTATATAAAAAAAAGGTAACTTTTAAAAAAGTCTATAACACTTTAATTGCCGTAATAGTTATGCTTAAAAAAAACAACCCTTTTTTTAAAAACCTAAATATTAATATTATTGCTGCAAATAGTTAAATAAACCAAACTAAAGTATTACTTAAAGCAATAAACATTATAAAGCTTATATAAAAACATATAATTACTAATTAAATAATACTAACTTTATCTATCCCCAATTATTACATAAGTCCAAATACTTGCCCACACTTATTTAGCCCACTAAGCAATGCTAATCAACAACCACCAAGCAATAAACGCTTATAAAACTACTTAATAAAATAAAATCAAAGTATATTCCACCAAAGATGCCTAAGTAGTAAAGCATTTAATTATACCTAATTCATCTTTACTTATTTTAATTATAAATATAAAAAATACAATATGCGCAACTATACAACCCCAAAGTAAAATTAAAATAAAACCAGTAAAATTAAGTTATATATAAATAATAAAAAGCTAGTGCTAGATTACTTAAAGCTACCCTTGCCTAAATAGCAAGCTTAGCTATTTGTAAATTAAGCATATTTCGCTAGCATATAAAAGAATACTTTATATAATGCCCTTTATAATTTTATTTCTTTTTAAAGCAATATAACTCTAGCTATAGCTAAGAAAAAGAAACAATAATAAATAAAAAACCCATTTGCTCTAAGTAAAATAAATATAAATAATTAAGTTTAAGCAAAATCCTTAATAATGCCTTAGAAATTAGCGGGTTTAATATTGATTAATATTAAGCAAAAATCAACACCTTTAATCCTACCATATACTAGTTCTCTATACCCCTATAAAAAACAAGCCTAACCTAAAATTATATTGCAGAAAGATTATACGCAAATAAAAAAAAAACTAATAAAGCTTTAAAAGGCTATATATAAATAATTTAATAAGCGCAAACCAAGCAATATACCCATTTATGCCTTAGCTAATAAACTAAGAAAACAATAAAACTTAAAAAAGGCCTTAGCGCAATACTACCCAAAAATCAATCTTTTCTAAATATACAATTTATATCCAAGCGTTTAAAAACAATATTTACAGCTTTGTGCAGTATTATTAACAATATATAAGCATATAAAAATAGCGAAAAAAGCTAAAAAGCCGAGGAAAGCCACGTTTGCCTATATTACAGTAATAAAAATTTAAAATCAAGCGCTGCCTATCTTAATAAAAACGTACTTAAAATATATTTAAGCAAATATTATAAATATATATATCAATAAGTATTTAGTTAATAATAGCTTTTTAGTTAAATTAATTAAATTCAAGCTAATATAAAAGATAAGTTTAAAGTTAATTAACGCTAAGCGCCCATTAAAACTCCTTATAGCAGATAACAGTCAAGCATACCTCTCTTACTATATCCTTATCCCGCTAATAGTAAGCCCTATTATATTAATCATTTAAGCATATATTACTATAAGCTACTCTTTATACAACTTATTATTAAGCTACAATTAGCTATATTACTATACAGCAATTAATAATTACAAAAAGGGTACTTTTACCTTATATAGCATTAAAGGTTACAATATTACTATAAAAGTAAAGCCCCTAAATGTTCCGCTTCTGCTAAATATACTGCCGGCATATTATAAAAAGCAGAAATATGCTGCATAAGTAAAAAAAGTTAACAATAATAAAAAATTACCAACAATTAGATTAAATACACTTAAATCTACCAATAATAATAACTTAAAAGTAAATAAAAATTTAAACGCCAATAAAATCAAAGCAAATGCAGTAGTATGCAACCTAAATAAAATTTTAGATTACCTTAAGTTTATAAACCTAAAGTCTTTAAACTAATTAAAGCTTTTTATCTAGAAAAAAAAGCTTATATAAAAAACTCTTTAGTAATATATATAATAAAATACATATACTTTTAAAAACACATTAACCACATTAATAACCCTTATATAACTACCCAACTTAATACTTATTACTTAACATTTATTAGCATTAATAAAATACTTTAACAAATAATTGCTGCAAAACAGCCCTCGTTCATAGCATTTAATACAATAAAAAAACACTTAACCTTAAAATACCTATATATTATTAATCAACTATTAAGCTTAAAGAGACATATGTCTAATATATAAAAACAAGATTGCTTATTACCAATTAAACTAAGCATATTTGCGCCATTATCCTTACCTTTATATTTGTCTATATACAATCATAATAAGCAAATAAACTCAAAACTAAACAACATTAATAACAACGTTATAGCCCTAAAAGCCATTATTTATACTAAAGATTAAAAATCGTTTAATGGGTTTGCAAGATAAATTAATTTTAAAAAGGCGCAGCCGCCCTTTTTAAGTATTATACCCTGCATAACAACCGCTTATAATTTAACTGCTAATTGTTAATTATATATTCCCATAATGCAGAATACCGCTTTTTATTGCAACATAGAATAATACCCTCACTAATGCCCATTAAGCGACAATCTTTAAACTATAGTAGATATATAGTTTAAAAAAAGCAAAATCACCATAAAAAACATATACGTTAATAAAAGCCAACTTATATAAGCAAAGCACCTAGCCTATATTTAACAGCACTAATTTGCCTTTTTAATTAAAAATATCTAAGTTACTAACCTAGTTATACACTTAATTAAACTAACCCCTAACCATCGCCCTTTTTAGCTTAAATAACTAAAATATTTAACCAATAAAATATTATTTTCTTCCCGCCTAATGCCTTAATTAAAAAAGGCAAGCTTTTATAAATCAAAAATATTAAAATAGAGAGCATATGCCCAGTTTCCCTTAAAAAAGAACAATAACCAACAATTTATATGTAATTATATCTTAGTAAATAGCTATACAATAAAACCCCAATAGCCAACACATTTAAAGAATAAGGTTTTTAATACTCTCCTCTAAAGTCAACATAACATCTTCTTTTAAAAAAATGTAGCAAATAAATATTAAAGCATATAAGTTATATTAAGTAATAAATATAAAACAGCCTTTATCGCTTTAAATATATAATATTTTATAAAGCAAATGCTTTAAGAAATATATAATTTAATGCATATCTACTGTGCACTAGGTAACCTAGCCTTTAATAAGTAGCCTACCTTTTTAAAGCTTAGCAAAAATAGGCAACCATCGGCGATAAAGATGCATAGGCCTTTATTGCCTTTTTTATTTAGATATAATGCAAAAAAAAACATTATATTTAACATATATATTAATAACCACAATACATTCTCAAAAAGTTAATAATCAATGTTTAATTTCCTTTACAATTAATATTTCCTATAACTAAAGTTTGCGCATATTCTACTATCTCCCAATAAAACCATACTTTTTAGCAGCAGAATATATACATTAGGTTTTAAATTATTACAAAGCAAAATAAGGCCTTTTACCAAGTATTAGGCAAAGTTTACATACTAAGCATATATAAAAAACCATTTTAAATTTATTAATAAGCTTAAGAAATTCCTATACTTATTACCTTACCTTTAATAATTCATCTTAGGTTAAGCTACATAAGTTATAATCTTAAAAACTTTATACTTAAAAAAGGTTAATAAAACTATATCTATTAATAAAGTATTAAAATAAATGCAATAAGCTTTAAAACCATTTAAATAAAAAAAAAAAAACATGCAAAAGCTTTTATATACGTATACAAGCAGGTATAATCTTAAACGATAATCGCTTTTTATTAAAAATTATAATTTCACCTTAGCACAAACACCTTAAACATTAGCATAAGCAGTATACTTTTTCAACTAAAAAGACTGCTAATAGAAACCTAGGTAACTAATAAATTAATATTATATATACAAATATTTGCCTTTTTTTTTTCTGCTTAAAAGATGCAAAAACACAATATACTATAGGCAAATGCAAAACCCTTGCTATTATTAAATGCCTAAAGGAGGTTAGACTATAGGTTATCAAGTCTCCTTTTCCAACGGTAATATATACCAACTACCTTAACCTTATTTTAGCCCTAACTACGCCAGCTATTCCAAAGAGTAAGATTACCTAATAAATCAATAAGTTAAATATATTCAACCTTAATATTATTCACTATTTAAACACTGCACAGGTTATTAGAATTGCAAATAAATTATCAAAATTAACAAGTCTAACCGCAAAAGTATTAAAAGTAAATATTAAAATAAGCTTATTATCGCTAATATTTAATTAGCTCCCAGCTTATATTACTAAACCTATAATAAAAAATACCCATACTAGCACTTTACTGCCATTTAGCATAGTAAATAAAAAAAACCTAATGCCTCTTAATATTAAATTATAAATAATATACACTAATAGTTTAAAATAGTATAATAATATAGTTTATTTCCTAGTTAGCAAACAAAAGCTAATCGCTGATAAGCTTTTATTAATGTAGCAAAAGATTAAATAAAACGCGCTATACTTTTATCTAAAGAATAGCATTCTATTGCAGAAAAAAAACCATGCTATATATTTAGTATATATCACAGAAAAAAAGGTGCTAGCTGTGCTAAAGTAGGCCTATAATCTCTATAGCTACTTTGCTATCGCCTTTATCCTATATTACTTAAAAAAAGCAATATAATAGTTAACTTAATATATTAACATTAAAAATTATATTTAATTATGCTTGCTATATGCTGCTATCAACATTTGCAAACTTATATATATAAATCTTATTTCTATCGTTTCGCTTAAGCTATAAAATATTATAAAGATAGACTTTATAAGATAAGTAAACCCTATAGGAAAAAATAGAAAAATATATATTTACTTAAAACAAAACTACTTTTTAAGATTTCTAATGTTAAATGCAATAAGGAAATTATCTTTAAATATAATTTATAAAATATAGCAACTTATTATAAATATGATTAAATACCCTAAAAAGATATATAGCAACAACGCTAAATATTTTCAAAGCAAAAAAATAAGAAAATTCTTTAAAAATAACAGCACTCAAGTGTTAAACGCCCCTATATACAGCGCACAATTCATAAAAATAATCAAATCCTTAGTATAACTCATTAAAGCTAAACTCAAGAAATAAGCCTATAAAAAAAAATATAAAAACTTGCATAAGTAACCTTTTGCATTAAAATATATTATAATAAATACTAATAACTACTTAGCTAAAAGGCTATCTTTTACCCTATTAAAAATTATATTAAATTAGCTTATTTGCTTATTAACGCTAGGCAGCAATAATAATAAACCTATAAAGGTAAACCAATCTGCCGCAGCAGCTGCGTTTAACGCTGCTAATGCTAATAAAATTAACCTTATTTTTAAGCATTATAACTATATAAGCAGAGTAAGATTTAAAAGAGCAAAAAATTTTATTATATATGTAATTAATGCAAAACCAAATCTTAATACTCTATTTAAAGTTAGCAACTAAATATAGAAAAGCATTCTCAAAATATATAATATTAAAGTTAAAAGATTTAATGCTAAATAATACTTTGACAATTAAAATAATATAAAGGCAAATATCTTTAAGCTAAAGTAAACAAAACTATAAAAGATAGTTAAGACAATCTTATTAGTGTTTATAAAAATATATAACCTAATAACAAAAAAACAAAAACGCAAAGTGCACGTTACTGCCTTTAAATTATATAATGCGCAACTATTTTATTTAAGCTTAGCAATAATAAAAGAAAAAAAGTAAGCAAAAAAGGTTATATATATTAAAAGAAAGCTAAAAGAAAATGCAAAAAACAACTAAATAAAAACCTAGCTAAAGAAACTTAACCTTTATAAATAATAATTTAAGCTATAAAAAAATAAATTTGCAAAGTTTGCCAGCAAAGGTTTAACTATAATCTAACTAATTTTTCTATTAGCCTTTGTTTTGCCTTTTAATTTGCACATAAAATTCCAACGCTCTATATACTTTTACAATCAGCTCTTTTCTCTTTCCTACAATTATAATCACCTTACTTTTAACACCACCTAACCAGCCGCCTCTACTTAACTAAGCATCTAGTTTCACTTAAACTATAAATAATTATTAATTAGCAACGTTTAAAAATCTTTTTTAAATAAAATCTTAAAAGCGCAAAAAATGCGCAAACTTTAATAATAAGTATATTATTAAAGATATACCCTATCCTTTTATGTTTTTTAATACCTAGCTTTTAAAACGCTAGCTTTGCAAACCACCCTTTTTTAACTAACGCAAACAGCAACTTATTTCAACCTCTTTACTTTACTTTTACATTGCTTAATTTAACTATTATCACAGCTTAGCACTAATTAACATCTATAATACTTTAATATAATTAAGCATAATTTATATATATTTTAGCAAAAAACAAAGATATTATATATTACTATTAACTAATAGTTAAAGATTTTAGTTTTCTTTATTATTAAGTAAAGATTTAACACAATAATAGCATTTAAACGCGCGTTAACTTTAACTTTATAGCTTAGATCTTTAGCAAATTTAAAAAAGTTAGCGTGCCTATTAGCTAAGTTAAGCAGCAATATATAAAAAACCTTATAAGCATTAAAATTAAGGAATACAACGGCAAAAAAGATTATTATTGCTAGTAAAAAACATAAGCTTACAAGGAAATTAAAGTTTTATGCTATAACTTGCAAAACCAAATCTATGTCTCAGTACCCACTAGTTATAAACCCCACCCTAACAATAAAGCTAATATAGCTATTAACTATGCTATACCTCTCCTATTAATGCTAATTAACAACTAAATATAGCTGTTTCTTAAAATTATAATTATACATCGCAATGCAATAGGTTTCTCGCTAGTCAGCGATGCATTTCTAAGTTCTAAAAACCCTATTACCAGCAAAATTATAAAGCTGTGTACGCATCCCTAATCTAACCAACACTAAATATTTATCCCTTTCCTAAATAATATAAAACTATACCTAGACTATTTATGCAGTCCCTCTTAAATAAAATAAGTTAATATGCAAATAAAGGTTATAAGTTTTAAAATAGCAGGTTAAAAGGCCCAAATACCCCCTACTATCTCTAAAAAACTTAAAAAGCAACTAATGGCTATAATTAACTAAATAAACCCTTAAACCAAGCCCTTAGAAGTAAAAAGCATTAACCAAATCAAAAAAGCCGTAAAAAGAGGAATAAACATTTATGCATATAATATCTTACACGCAAATCTATATACACACTATTAAATTAACCCTAATAATATCTGAAACTTTTTATTTTAAAACCTTAAAGACCTTAGACTATACACTGCAGCTAGCATAAGTATCCTAGCTTATAATTTTAATTAAAGTTATTAATTAGAGAACATAATCGCTAATAAGCAGAGAAACGCTACTCGCATAATTATTAAAAGTGCTCCGCTAATTTGCTTTGTTAACCTTAAGTTTAAAAAAAAGTTTAAAAAAATAAAAAAGGTTTAAAAGCAATGCTATCGCAATGTTTATAAAATGCAAGGTAAAAATGCAAATAGCAAATACATTTTCACTTATTATTATAATACTTAAATAAGTTCTTAAGCATAGCTATAAAAAATTACTATATATATTAATAAACTATTAAATAAAATCTAACACTTTAGCAAAGCAACTAATGCTGCTAATATTATTAATAAAAACGCTCTTGCCCATAGTTTAGCATTTAACAATTAAAGAAATATAATTATATAAAAATGCAAGCAACGTGCAGGATTATCGCTACCTAGTTGGCTTATAAACAACATTGTTAATGCTCAGCAGCAATTAAACCTTCGCATAACGCCTATTATATTACGTTATAAAACCACCATTTAAATAAACAGTTATAAAAGCTAAAGTATTAAGTTATAAACATCATTTAACAAGAAGACAAAAAGGATATAAATGGGTAGGTTGCTTAGTTATTATTTTCTTTTCCCTTTCTTTAAAAGTCTATTAAAACGCAATATATTACTATCATTTAAAACAACCTCATAGTCTCAGCTATAAGAAAATAAGTCTAAAATATAGTGGCTTAGATTACTAAGCCAACAAATAGCTTACTTTAGCTTCTACATCATATTTGTAATTTTACTTAGCTTCTTATATAAACAACAACATCAAATTTGTAAACAACAAAAACAGTTGCTTTGTTGCTTTTCCGTGCTCATCGTTGATCAGCGACGCTTTTGCTCCTACAAATCTAAAGGAGACGCAGAATCGGACACGGTTACCCAGCAAACGATGTATTTTGAAAATTGAATAAACCACGGGGCCTGGGCAATAGAGAAAATCTGGACTCCCATTTTGACTGAGGAGAATTGCGAGCCAAAAGAAGGAAAAGGAAAGACAAGGTGATAACACACATGCAGCGCTCAAGGGCAGAATGTCATTTTGGACCAGGCGATCCATTTGCCACCACTTGGGGCTGTAGCTCCGAAGCCCGGACTCTATTCATGGTACTGATATCATCGCGCAAATATGTTCCTTCGCGGGAACAATTTTCATAGCTTTGGCACGGCCTCGACTTGACGTTCCGAACAATTGGCTCGTGTGCCCCGCGACGGACCATACTAATCCTACCGCACCGCCCCGCGATCCAAAGATGCATCCAGACCTCGACCGAGTGCCAACAGAATTGGAGTTACAGCGGGCGCTGGGAGATTTGTGCACTTTCAGCGCCACACACCCTCCAACCCCTAGTGCGACCATGTTCGACCCTATGGTTACCTTGGAAGACACACAAGCTTCCATCGATGCCCAGGGAGTGGCCATCAGACTTTTCCAGGATTCTCAGGAAGGTCGTGCACTGTACGAGCACAATCGCAACGTTTCCAGAGGCAAAGCTAGCTTTTTCCAAAACGGAGGCTGCCGAGCGAGACGCGACGGTTGAGAGGTGGAATAGGCATGTCCCACTGCGGACATTGCGGAGGTTCTGGCTGAGGCTCGCGATTGTACCTAGGTAGTGTTGTCATAAAATTCATTATAAGCCACCCGCCCAGCGCCACAGCAGCCGAAGTGTTCGGCCTGATCGTTACAGGAGTGCTTGCACTCAACAAGTGTGTTTTATAACTGTAAGTATTTGTACAGGACCGTGGTTACGGTTGTGATTAACCAATTGCTAACTTTGACACTTCAATATAGCGAGTGGTGCGGAATGGAACGGCCCAGAAGACGTCATCCACATTTGGTGAACGTTGAGAGAGATGCTGGTCAGTTGGGGGGGGGGGGGTGCGCGAGCATGGGGGCATTGAAGAAAAAGAAAAAGAAGTCACACAATACTTATCTATATCTATACGAGCAACTTGCTGGATCATACAGTTGCTGTACTATAAGTAGACAGTAGTGAATACTTAGGATACACAGTATGCTAAAATTAAGCTATCTCTTGAACATTAGTCTGCACTTTATGAGCCCCGTCTGCCCCATCTCCTTCTCCAGCGACTTTTTAATCGGGTTGAGCCCAGAAAAAAACGGCCTTTGGCTCCTTGAGCGTTCAGCTGGATGGAGAGGAGTGGCGGCCCTCTGAAATTCAAGTGGACTGTGGCCACATTGTGAAGCTTCGAGGGTCAAGGTGGAGGACTTAAAGACGTGGAAAATTAAAATTGCTACCGTCAAACACTGAACTACAGTAATGTTCTATGGTTCAGGACATGGACACAATGCATTCTTCAGTGTGCTGCATGATTGAACTTGGCCGCCTGCAACTGTTCTGTCATGTGCTTCCAAGGTTTTCCTCTTCGTTTTCGTCGCAAATGGTTTAGCTTGAGGGCTGACACAGGGAGACAACAGCAACGTGCGCCCTAAGGTTGTCCATCCTCTCGTGCTCCCCATGTACTTTATGATTTACTATTCCTGGCCTTGCTCAACCGCTGTTACCGGTGGCCTACGATATCCTTTGCATCCTGGATGGTTTTAATAGTTTAAAGCAGGATGTGAATCTCGTCTTTTCCGCCTCTCCGCTGATCGAGAACATCCCAGAGTCCTAAGGCTCCGTGGCCCCCTACGCAAAGGATTTCGTAGGAGGCGAACCTGGTGTTGCAATGCCTGATTGCGACTTTAGGTGAGGCTGACATCGCAGTAAGCTAGTAGCAGTAGGTTGTTATCCCGGCACACGAGCCGTGGCAGATAAGGTGAAGGTATGACGCTGTAGTTTAATCGACAAATGCTTTGACGCTTGTGACCAAGGTGATTGCAGAGAGTAGCACCTTTGTTGGCGGCATTTTGGTTGCTAGACGAGATGTAGATTATGTGTTGTTCAAATGCCGATCATCCCAATTTCCTGTCGTTAGGAATCTATTTAATCTCACGGAGCTGCAAGCGCGCTGATGAGAATGGACGAGTGCTGAGACCTGAGGTTCTGTGCCTAGTGTCGTAGCAATAAAGCATTGTGTTGGTAGGGTCTCACTTAGTCAAATAGTGCACTATTAGGTTATGTAATATATTTGTTTATTAGTGGTAGTTAGAAGAAAGGGAGGCTATTTACGTTGGGAAACGAGGCTATAAAAGGTAGCTTATGTCCCCCTTTGTTCTACATTAGCCATAGCTAGCTAGCGCCGGTCTATAGCAGACTAATCCTTTAATTAAACAAACATAAGCTTAGTTTTTTCTTCTAGCTATAAACTTACACTAGCAGTTTTTCTCTTTCGCTAGCTATATAATTATATACTTTCTTCTACCATTAACGTGGTTGTATAGTGAGTTGCGCGCGATAGTAAATCGCGCACTTTTTCCATTTTATAAGAGAACGGATATTTGTACTGTCATTTTCGGATATTTCACTATAAGTGGACCCCCTTATCGCTAATAGATGTATAAATCAACCCCACCATCTGCAACCTAGCCAAAATCACAGCAATATAGATATAGCATCTATCACAGCATATTTCAGTCACCCTTATCTTTTTTCTATATTGCAAACTTTTTATAAAAGTAATTAATTAGATAATGCTGCTACTTAAATATACTTCTTTATTATCTCTTCTGCAGCTGCTGCTAGTTTATTAACAGTTTATTTAATAAGCGCTTTGCTAGTTTTAAGCCTCTTAGTTAATAGCTTAATTAACAGCTTAGTTGACGGCTTGCTAAACTTTGTCTTATATACCCTTTTTCTTATATTGCTAGCAGCTTTATTTCTTTTATTAGCAATAACCTTTATTTTATCGTTAGCAATAATAATAAGCTATTATAACGCAGCTATAAGCGCTTTATTTCTTTTTGCTTAGCGTATAGCAGCAATATTCTTTTAGTTTAGCAAAATAAAAATATTATAATTATGCTTAAAGCTAAAAAACACTTGTTAAACTAACAACGTAGTTTAGCTAGTCTAATTGCCTGCTTTTCAAGGGTTTTTGCAGCTAAAGGTATAAGTATTAAAAGTTGTTTATAAAGCTAAGGGACTAATTACACTGATTAATTAAAAGGGTAAGCGGTTAGGTGGGCGGTGGGGTTTCGTATAAAATCTTATCTTATTAGATTTTATCAAAGGGCAACTTTTGATTGGGTGCAGCCATCGCGCTAGTGATTTTGCAGTGAAATATCCGAAAATGACAGTACAAATATCCGTTCTCTTTTATAATATATACCTTTTTAACCCGCGGTTTCTCTACAATAAATAATAGCTAGCTTACTCTAAAAAAACCAGATTATTGCCGCAATTAAAGCAATTAAATCATTAAAAAAAATAAGCCAAAATTGCGCTGCTGCACTTTATAACATTCTACCTACTATACTTTACAATTATATTAACGGCAAAAACGCAAAAGTAAATACTTAATTATTAATGCAAAAATTAACTACAATTAAAAAAAAAGCTTTTATTTATTATATTTTTAATTAAGATATGCATAGATTTTTGCCCTAGGTTAAAAATATAAGAGATATAGCTAATTATTTGCTAGTAATATATAATAATAAATGCATTAGAATACATTAGGCATAATGCTTTATTTAACAACGCTTAAAGCTTAAAATATGCATTAATTATATATATAACTATTAAAAAGCCTTTTATAAAGATTTAAAGATAATTAGCAATTAGTTTTGCTTAGTTATAAACATAAAAGCAAAGTATAATATCTAAAACTGCAATTTTTATAACTTTAACGAAATTAGCTTTATAATGGGTATAATCTAACTATTTTTAGTAGTTATACGTTTAAGTTATATTAGAAAATTAAAATTATTTTAACCTAGTAATTAAGAATAAGTAATAGCAATTGTTTGCATTAATAGTAATAAATATATAATGCCGCTGTTTTTAGTCTTTTAAGGCTGTTATTATTTTACTTAATAGTATATATAAATTAACTTTTCTAGCGATTAAATAATCTAGATAACTTTTAATAGATAGATAAATAATAAGATAAGCATATAATAGCTATAGCATTTTAATAAATATTTTAAACTGTGTAGAAAAGGCGTTTATAAGATAATTATGTTTAATGGCTATAAAAGCTATATTAGTGTAGAATTTAAGGCCTATTGCAAAGAAAACAATATTACTTTACTTTATTTATCTGCTTATTTATCTCATTTAACCTAGCCTTTTAATATAAGTTGTTTTAATATTTTAAAGTTAAAATATAGCAATTAGATTAACCTTTTTATTAAAGCTAGCATTATTTATATTACTAAGATAGAGTTTTTAACTGCCTTTAACGCTATATTTCTTGCAATAATAACTAAAGAAAACATTAATGGATTATTTAAAAGGGCTAAACTTATCTCTTTTAACTTAGACGCTATTATTTTAAAGCTAGATATTAAGTTACAGATACTAATACCTCTTTAAACCCTTTTTAAGCCTATCTTTTCTTTTAACTTGCAAATATTTTATAATCTTAACAAAGCAGTATTATAATTTAAATTAATTAAAACTAAGATTATAAATCACTAAGGAAGCCTTTTAACATTAATTTTTTATATTATAGATTACTTCCTAAAAAAGGCATAAGAAATTGTATATTAGTTAACTTTAATAGAGTTTAAAGTATATATTTTTTAAAAGGCAAATATAGCATTTGAAAAAAGACGCAGGGTTAAAAAACTTAATTATAAAATAAAGGAGATAATTTTATATCTAATAGTAAGAAGATTTTACCTAAGAAAGGTATAGTTAATAAGCAATTAGGGAAAAAGGAGAAAAATAATAGTTTATTAAAATAAAAGCAGGCGGCTAGTTAGGCTTATAAAATTTGTTGCAAGTCTAGCTATAATGCGCAAACTTGTCTAGAGGCTAAGGATATAAGTAAGAATAATAGTTTTAAATAGTTTTAATTAATTTTAGGCGTTAGTGTAGAGTTTTAATTAATTAAACTTGTAAGGTATAATAGAAGTGCGCGATTTATTATCGCGCGCGACTTACTATATAACCACGTTATATAAAAAGGTAAAAAAAGTTATTGTTAGTTAGTTAAAAAAAGGTTTAATATATTAGTAAACTATTGCTAAAGGGTATAAAATAAAACCACGCAAAAAAAAGCAATGCTAAGGAAACTTAGCCTATATATTTTATTTGCTTTTAAAAAGGTTTTTATATAAATAAATAAATAGCAAAATAATTGTTAAAATAATAAAATATAATCTTTTAAGTTTTAGCAAATGCGTTTTAATTATATAATAAAAAAAGATTATAAGATTTAAAAAAGTTGTTATTATCACAGAAAAAATTAATTCTCAAAGCATAATAAAAGTAGTAATATATATATTGCTAGGTATAATTATTAAAGAGGTTATAAAGCTATTTATAATATTATTCTCTATTAAAAATGCCTAGCAAGCATAATATATAAATAAAAGCTAATTATAAAAATTAGCATAATACCTTTTTTTGCAAAATCTTTATAGCATTGCTGTTAGCAAACTGCTTTAAAAGTAAATTATTTCTTTTATCTTGCTATTTATAATTAACTAATTTAATTATTAATTAATATTAATAAAGTTTTACTTAGTTAAATAGTATACTATTGGGTTATATAATATATTTATTTATTAGTAATAGTTAAAAGGAAAAAAGGCTATTTACGTTGGAAAACGAGGCTATGGAAGGTGGCTTATGTCCCTTTTTGTTCCGCACTAGCCATGGCTAGCTAGCGCCGGTCCGCGGCGGACCAGTTCTCCAATCGGACAAACGTAGGCCCAGTCCTTTCTTCCAGCTATGAACCTACACATTGATATAAATTCCTGGGTATGCTGTTAAATGTAAATGGGTAAAGGGGTATGTGTTTTCCCTCAATTATTCCTCACCGGACAGAAATTCGAGGTCTATAATGGAAAAAAAATGGTTGGGGAAGAACTTTCGAAAGACGGCCCTTCAAGTGCCGGAAATGGTTAAGACAGGATGCTTTGTTCTGGAACAACATGGGAAAGGGGGCCCTTTGAGTGCCACGCTGAGTACCGTCCAGACAAAGGAGCCATACTGGCCCATACAGCGGCCGCCAGCCACACCTGGTCTGATATTTCGTATGGCCTACGTTTTGAGATCTAAGAGACGAGCTTTATAAGATCTGGTTGTCATAGTTTTAACCGCATTTTAATTATTTATTCCCTAACTTTAAGATAGTGGTTGGAGTGGAGTAGCACGGCCCGATGGGCAGCGTCCACGTATGGTGGACGTCAAGCATGATGCTGCGCTGGCGCCAGAGATGCGGGGCGCAGAAGGGGCCCAACTGCGGGCGTGGGGCATTTTGGCGGCGGCCAACACTTGAAAATATAGGGAGAGGGAGACACTTCCCATTAGGAGTCTTATCTATAGCTTTACAAGCAACTTCCTGGATTGTAATTGGGAGAAAGCGGATCACCGCAGGGCAAGAACAAGGTGGTACAGGACGGGCTTTCACAGTCCCCTGCCCCCCCAACCGGCAGGGGAAAACCTTGGAAGAAATAGGAGACGAAAACCATGGCAGCGAAAGAGGATAAAAACAAAAAGACAGAAACATAGAGACGGAGCAATACGCGCACCCACGTATATACCATACACACACCCAAAGGTACAACACCCACATACAATACCACACATACATACCAGTACACGCAGAGAGAGAGAGAGACAGAGCAAGAGAGACGTCCTAAGAAGAAAAAAAAGGAGGGGGGGGGGGGATTAAGGTTTCTAAGTCATGGCCACAACTTTTGCCAAATGGGTTGCTGGGTATATGATGATACTTTTGCCTGTACTATTCGTTCTTTTCCCTGCGGTAATCCATTCTCTTGTTATTACCTAGGTACGATCAAACAGTAATAAACCCCTACAGTACGCATCATGCTGCCACTTTCCTTTGTCGTGCAGTCGGGGCAGCATCGTTGGGTCGAGTCTCACGTTTCGCACTTTAATGATTCTATTTACTTGATGAATAAAATGAAGGTTGGAATCGAGGGTCGCCTGGACGCTGTTCGTTCCAGCGGCGATACCCATGGATGTGCATTGCAACTCGCATTAGGCCGCTGCAAGTAATACATATCATCAACAGATGCTTACATTAGCGTGCCTGTTGATCGCCACCATCAACATCGAAACCAAGCATTTCGATTTGCGGAGGACCATAGGGCCTTGCATGCGGCTACACGAGCTGCATGGACAAAGAAGACCTGTTCCCATTGGTCCTGTACTCTTTCTCTGCGAGGACATCTGGAGCCAGGGAGGGGGAGGGGTGGCTACCGTGCTTCCGAAAAGTTTCCACTCCCAACGGACACAGAGAAGACTCCACCAGCCACATCTAACTCTCAAAACCACAGCGGATTTCTGCCAATAATCGTGTAGCGCGTGAATGCCCCCCCCCCCCACCCCCGGGTCTCCGCTGCAACTTCCTGCAGCAGTTCACCGAGCAGTGCAGCCTGTGCCGAGTCCTCCCGCTTTGCCTTGCGCATGATCAGATCCGGCAGCAACATGTTGTACTCTGTAGTGGCCAGTTCCAGGTGCGGCGGCGGCATGTCCCGGGCGTCCAACTCGACGGCGTCGAGGCCGGCCAAGGTGGACGGCCATGTCGGATTCATGCGCGTGTCCTGTGCATGCAGCGTGCTGAAGAGCTTATTCAGGGCGGAGATCTTGCATTCTCGATTCGCCAAGAGGCCATGTCTACCTCGCCCCATTGCACGTGGCCGCCCGGCCTGAGGAGCCTTACAGCATTGGCAACGACCCCGGGGACCTCATCGTCCCACAGGACAAAGATGAAAGTTTGCAACCTTGAAAGTGGGCGACTTTGTACACACCGACGATCTCACTTGGCGGCGGCTCTTCGTCTACAAAAAGATGCATAAGAATATTTATACTTTTTCATAAAGCTTTTGCTAGCAAGTTTTATAATAGTTTTAGTTAGATAAAATAAAGCTTTTGGATTTGCTAGCAAGTGGTCATGCTATTTCATTTACATTATGGAATAGCTTTCTTTTGGGCAAAACTACGGACATATATCAATGGCAAGGTGGTGGCCATGCAGGTGCGACGTCAAATGCGATTTGTATTTAGGCAGCTCTCGCTTGCGCGGGCGAAACCGGAACATGAAAGCATACAAGAGGTGTCACTACAAAGCGCCAATTCCAAAACATTCGGTCTGAGATTATTTAGTAATTAATTTAGGCACGAAGACTCGCATTCGGTCGCTACTGTCTCCTCTCTTACTGGACATGGATACGCACGCCACTGCTACTTGACTATGCAGTTTGAGCGAAGCTTGAATGTTAGTTGCGGTGGACCTCGTGTCGTGGTGGAATATTTAGTAGCCTCTGTAAAGATTCTGGTGCTGTCCTCACCGGGTGCAAAGGAAAAGTCGAAACGTGCGATAATGGAGGCTGCGGCTATAAAAATCCCCATGAGGCTCAGGTTCTTCGCCATGCGAGACATTTTGCCTTGGTTCAAATTAGCCCATGGTTTAGAGAAGGAATTTAAAAACAAGCAGGGTCAGAATGGCGACCTGAACTGTGCTAGAAGGCCAGGTTATAAATTCCTATAACCTGGCTTGTTGAGTACGTATCAGGTCTGGCACGATCTCGTGTCAACCTGGTCGGATAGCCGTTGCTCGGGGTTGACAAGGCTGCGCTCATCTGTCTCTATGGTCAGCACACGTCTACTCAAACTTCTACGGAGAGCTTACATACCTCTTAACATACCATGCTGCGGTGTACAAATTGTCGTTCCCTGAGGGGGATACAACCCCTTTAAGTGCATATCACCCTTCGGAGCCGTTCGCAGACCTGACGATGGTACAGGTGGATTCAGTCGCGTTGTCTCATTGCGGCAGGCGTTGAAATGAGTAGGCCACTGGCTCTTTTTGTGATCTCGGACATTGATCTTATCCAGCTCTGGTCTTAAGCGTACCAGACGATGTGCGTTGAGTATCAAGTAGTACAGCAAATTCGCAAGAACTTGTGGGTGAAAAAGCCCCAGTGCGCAATGACGACAGCCAGCGCAGCGCCGATGAGTTCTTGGTGAATGTTCGGCATCATGAGCAGAGGAAGACAAGCCTTTGGCGTAGCTCATGGTAGGCTGTGGTACAAATCAGAGGCGATCTGTGTCTGGACGGAGTGATGAGGTAGATCAGGGGATAAAAGGGCCAGAGTGATATAGGCGGTTTACTTCAGTGGCATTGGCATACTGTCATCGAAGGCTCTCGATATAAATACAGCTGCCTAAAAGTATGGACGGACGCGAAGGAGGGAGATACATGATTCGACATACTCACTAAGTGAAAATGTCACCCCGATTTGCGCATATCCGTCATGTTGCGCATAAGCAGTGGCCCCCAAGATGGGCATGGCACTGCCAGTGGGCCTCGTACGTCTGAGGGCTGAAAAGGCCCTGACGCCAAATAGTCGGCTAAATCTAGAGGTATCAGGATACCTATGTACTGAAGTGCTCTATACCTGCCAGGTACAAAGCGAATATGAACATAGGAAGGCTGGTAGGTACAAGTACAACCATCAGGACACAAAGGGCATCAAGCCAATCGCCCATGCACCATAAACAAGGTCATTGTCTTTTAGATTGCAAATTCGTACCAACATCAATCCAACACTTTCAATCGCCCCCCAATTCTGCAAGTTATATATAGCACCCATTTGCCGCCCTCCGAAATCAATCGTTCGATAATCAGCAGAGTCAACAGGGACCGCATGCCCATGGTCAAGGACGAGTCATCACGGCCACTCAACCTGACCATGTCTTCGCCCGAGATTACGTCGATACTAATCGGTACACTGCCCTTCAAGGTGTTCCTGTCTCATAGGCTCTGCGGGTTCGCCGATAGTTATCATTATGCAGCATTAATCTCCAGCACTGCATCTGGACGGCCCTTTACGATTATCACTTCTATCCCACTTGCATCCCAAAATCCCCGTTCACCAGGCAGCATCAACATTGCCAAATGTCGGGACGGGCACGAGGTAAGACATTCTTGAGCAATTCCTCATGGATTTCATGGTGCTAGTATGCGGTATCTGGTTCACCGATATGAGCACTTGTCTCCCCTTGGCACAACTGGAGGGACTACATATTGTTTCCGGGCTGGGGTTTCCAAGCATAGCCCAAAAGGCTGACTAAGCCTAGTTCTGTCCATATAACTAGCCTTCCACCCGTTAGTTCAACTTAGTCCTAGCTAGAAATCTTTAAGTTTTTTTGTCCTCTTTGATATCTTTGATATATATTTGATTTGTCTGTGCCTTTGTGGTCTTGGTAACTATTTTCTTTTAGCTAGCTTGCCCTTGTGCGAGGCCTTCGTCGAAGACGAGGCTTCCTGAGCCTCTGATCAGAGGGTAGGCTGGGAAAAGAGACAGTTGCCTGGCAGTCTCTTCTCTAGGCCCTGGGCTTAGGTGGGAGTGCCGGCTGCTGGTTCAATATGTAGATGTTTCCCTCCAGGCTGCGCCTCCGGAGCCATGGATGCTGGAAAGTGCCTGTCTCAGGCACTGGGAAATAAAGGGAAACGTTGCGGAGGACCTTGTCGAAAGATACGACATCGTGCATGTTCGAAATTTTGTTTTCGTTCTGCATGACCCTGAAGTAGCAAAGGCGCTTACTCCATAAATTCGATATACTCCAAACTTGAACGCTTTGTGAAGTGCTCACGTCTTGTCGGCCCCTTCCCCCGAGGTCGCACATGGCATGCACAGGGTTCGAAGTTGGTCACGCCGATCACAGTACTGAAGTCCAATTAGACAAGTGTACTGCACGTTACCCCCCCCCTCCCCGAAAAAAAAGTTGGTCACACTCTGCCCCACAAGCTCTCGCTGCCAGACGATTCGGACAGTTGTGTTTTCCAACATATTAATTTATTACACAAACCAACACAAAGTCGCATTGGCGCTTCCAAATAATGCAGTCGATCGCGTAGACGAGCCGGCGTCACTGTTTGCGTAGACGCCGTCAACGGTTGCAACCTTGAAGCACAGCTGTGCGGTGGGGCTTACGGCGTTGCTACCAAACCATGCTCACCAACGTCGTCGCCATTGTGCATGATTTCACCATCATTGGTTGTACTGCATGACGCCCGGGCATGCATCAAGCATGATCATGAAGGTTGCAAATGTGCTGTGATAGCGCTACCCGAGATGGCACGGGTGCGTGTAGGCCCGGGCCGGCGGAAGAACGCTTGGCGTCAGGCCGTTGGTAGATGTTGGCGAATTTCAATACTTTACGCAAGGTTTTCGATGGAACAGTTGGTGAGGAATTTCTCCCCTGCTCTGAATCGTGTCTACCTGCTTCAAAGGGGTATCGGTCCGATGTAGCAAGGATACCGAATGCGGTGGTCTCAGGCGCAGCAGACCTCACAAGCTTTGCGATCAAGTCGGAAGACAAGGACATTGACTGAACAATGAGGACTACAGGCTGCTGTTGGTTATTTCCGTATCCGGATCACGAATTGCGTCGACCACAATGTTGACCCTCGCCAGGCGATTGAGCCCTCTTGTTGAGCCATCTGGTTGAGCCTGGGCTTGCAGGTTTCCGCCTGTTACAGCCTCCAGGTCCCAAGTATATATAAGTAATCACGAAGGATTGTCAGTCTGTCACACAGAATATTTCGTCGGCGACAACCTTACACACTGCGATAACTTCTGGTGCCGTATGAATACCTACTTAAGTAGGTACCCGCGCCGGAAGCCCCTGACAAGCCTCTTACACTGAAGCTTTCCCCCGCACCCAAGGATCCCGACGTCCTCTTGTGAACAATCGTTCCAGGCCAAGAGAGTAAGAGAGCGAACGATGATATGTTCAGTCCTATGATTGTGACAAAGCCACAGTGGGAAGATGATGCCTAGATCGTGCTAAGAATGAGAGCTCTAATCTGCCCAGAATTCCAATCTCTTTACCCGCCGCGCCCCCCCCCCCCGGCGCCGCCAACAACAGTCATGCTAAGGCCCCATTACTACGAGGTGAAGCCAATGACAGCATCGACCACTTCTTTGGTCGCGGTGAGGTTGGGACAATGGCCAGCATTCACCTCGACAGTCTCCACGGTCTTTCCCTGCTGCTCCACATATTGCACCATATTCTTCTGGTAGTCTACAGGAACGGTGAGATCACCTAGTGTGTAGACATAGCACAACTTTGCCTCATCGCGCCACGCAGGAGTCTCCTTGATACCCTGGTACATGGCCTTTCCGTTAAAACGACCGAGGCTAGCAGTATATGCCTTCAACTCCTCCGCATCCAGTTGATCGGCATACTGCTCCCCAACCAAACCCTCTTTGGGGTAATTGGGCAGACAACTCTGGTCTTCCTCGAAAGCGAAGGCCACAGGGATGCGATCCATATGGTCAAACTCCGCGACCTTGTCCATCATGCTCTTGCCTTCGCGCGATGCGAACGCAGCCATATAGATCAGGTGGGTGATACCTCCGGGCAGCCCTTTAGCAGCCCGAGCCTTCTGGCTGAGGCCGTATAGGGCGTTGGTGCCAACCTGGCCGCCGTAGCTATGCATGAGAACAGCAACGCTGCGGCCTGCTTCGACAAGACTGTTGGCGTAGGAGCGAATCAAATCCGAGTCGGAATAGAGATCCGCGTTCGGAGGCCGGCTCTGATTCATTGAAAGGTTGCGCGGGAGATGCACCTCAGACCCGGCGCCGCGGAGAGCGGTGGTGAGCTTGCCATAGCTCTCAGGGAAATGCCAGGCGCCGTGGACGAGCAGCAGGGTTGGCTTGGTGTTGACCACCATGGTTGGCCGTAAAGGAAACTGGAATGCTTGGGACAGTTGTAACTTGTGGCTGTGTTTTGGGGGGAATATGTGAGGTTTGGTAGTTGTTGAGGAAGTTGAGAAGGGAAATCGCGCGCTTCTTGAGTGGAAATGAACGGCTGGCAAGACGCGAAAGACGGAAGATTTTTGAATTCGTCCTTTGTGAGGAGTTGCTCAAGGCTTATTCCACACTCGCCATGGATCTTAGTATACCGCGGGCAGGGGTATTCTGGGGGGACGGGTAATGTAGGACAGTATCTGTCGCTTGCACTCCTCTCACTCCTTGCACCCTCCTCCACCACATCTAAATACGCAACATATTAAGTCATTCGATCGCTGCCCTATTTGGGGGCCAGTATGCGACTGTGCTTGGCCCCAGCAGAATCAGTGATACCTTGGCAAGGTTCATCTGCATCGCCTGCAGGTTTCCAAAAATAACTCCGGATGTGCATATGCCAGTCTGAGGCGTGTACCAACAATTCAAGGTGCGAGATACCAGCCGCTATGTGTTGGGAGTGCCATTAGCATGTGAGCATTCGTTCTCGTTCCTCGTGGTCGAATGTCCATCCAGCGGGACAAGTTCATATGCTTAAGGCTTTGGACTTCCCAAGGGTTGCTATCTGGTCAACTGGTTGGCTGCTTGACCTCCCGCTTCTGTTTGCAACCGGCATAGACAAGTGCCGTATTACTTCCCATCGCACCAAGTCTTTGCGCCTGAGAGTTCTTCAAAACCTTCCAAATGCTTCATCCAGACCGCATAAGTCCCCTGTATGTCGACTTCATTGTGGTGGCGTCTGTTATGACGTCCTTGTCGATAATAGGGGTTGTTATCAGATTCATCCAAAGATTGTCAGTAGGTTTCATGAGGGATGACTGGTGTGTTCTAGGGGCGCTCGTCTTTGCCTTTGGCTTTTTGACAACTACCGTTTTGGCTACAACCATTGTTCACGCGGGCTATCATATCGACCAGTACATTGTCTGGGAACTGAACGTTTACATGAAGGTGCGTTGCTATGGCTGAACATCAGGTCCGCACAGTGACAAACTCACAACGTATCACACCAGATTGCACTCGCAAACAACATCATTTACAACGCCAGCATTACGCTCTCGAAAGCATCTGTTCTATGCTTCTACAACCGAATCTTCGGTATCGACAAAAAGCAAAAACTCCATGTGCAGATCGTTTTTGGGCTCCTGCTGGGGTACTTTCTGTCAGCTGTCTTTGGGCTTATCTTCGCCGACAGCCCCGTTCGTGCGCAGTGGAATGTCTTGATGCCCCACACGAGTATCAACAACAAAGCTTTCTGGTGCGCAATGGCTGTGATCAACATGTCGTTGGATCTTGTGATACTGGCTATCCCACAGGCCCGCGTATGGCGTTTACAGCTGTCTCTCAAGCGCAGGGTATTGGTATCCATGGTGTTTTTGTTGGGAGCATTGTGAGCTTCTCGATTATCAACAACATACAAGAGTCATTGGGACTGACTTCAAGACAGCGTGATCGTTGCGAGCTGTATACGCATTGTCTACATGCTCACGATCGATGTCAATGACCTCACTTGTGGGTCCCGAGTCTTTCTGGCCCAATCTCATAGAATGAAGCAACTAACATCATTTTCTGGTTCGTAGACACCTTCATCGTGCCAGGCA
Organism: Dendrostoma leiphaemia; assembly: GCA_026120015.1. NCBI lineage: Eukaryota > Fungi > Ascomycota > Sordariomycetes > Diaporthales > Erythrogloeaceae > Dendrostoma > Dendrostoma leiphaemia. The sequence continues at coordinate 22,596 of JALRMF010000262.1, read as the reverse complement.
TTTGGACGAACGTTGAGCTGAACGCCTCAATAATCTGTGCGAATCTACCTATCCTGTACGGTCTCTTCAAAGGCTCCAAAGGCAAACCCTCCGCCGGGTCGACATTTAAACCTCGAAAGGCTATTCTTTCACAGAATGGTCACTACGAGAATCTGGAAATGTCTAATATCTCAATGCAACCGAATGCTCATGAGCATTCTGTGCGCATCGAGTCAGACAGAATCCGGGGTCCAATGAGCGAGTGGCATGTTCAAGAGCCACTGAGACCTCAACAAATACGAAAAGAGTTCACTGTTACTGCTTCTTGAAGCAAGGCCTGGGAAGGAAGAACGGTTGCACAGAAAGAGTGCTGGATGGTGATGCGGAGATGACATTTTTGACGCAACTTCTGAGGTCAGTTGGAGGAGATGGAGGGGGAAAAGTCCGCGGTCATCCGCGATGACGACGCACACGGGCCCGGGTATTGATCTGCTGCTAGCACACGGATTCACTTGCGCACTGTGTTAGAGCCATGTCGTGATGGCATACCTACCTAATCTATTGAAGCCTTGCGATCTGCCTTGGACTCCCTGGCAGCCTGGCCAATTTCTTGCATCAAGGGACAATCTCCGCTGTCAGCAACTGTGTCTCAGCTGGCACTTTTTACCCCTGACGAGCACATTGCAAATCAGAACGGGGCCATAGTTAGGATACTCAGTATCTTCCTTGTATCACCCAGATACCACCCGGTACTTTCATTTCGCCTGCAGCTAAGAGTCTAGTTAACAATTCCTGTGGCTATCCATAATCTTGGTAGTTTTTACCAATTAGAGATGTGTCTATAGTTCCCGGAAAACGTCGTCTTGGCCCCAGCTTTCTCGCGTGCTTTTGTTAGCCTTACCTGACTCACATCACGGTGAGGCACTGTTCATTGGGAACGGGAAGCCTTAAGAAGTGGAGGAGGTGCGGGATGATTGCAGGAGACCTCCGAGTCCCGATGAGGCCCGGTTCCTGAATATCATCTTCATTCGACCCCCCCCCCCAAAGAAATAGGTTCTTGATTCGCCTATTAGAGGGCACAAGCAACGTTAATATTCGCCGCACGCTCTTGTCGAGCCCGGAATTCTGGGTCTGTGATACGTGATATCTCACTACGCCGTCCGCATCCACGCTACCTACATACTTGGTAGCCAAAGCGGATAGCTACATATGATTTCAGGCTAGTAAGTATGCCCGAGCAGCCCCGAGCAGCGTTTAGCTAGCCTCCGGCATACCTAGGGTACCTTAGGGTAGGTAGCGGTGCGACTTCAGAGTAGATTTCAGGATCTTGGGGATCCCGGATAGTCAGTTGTCGAATGTTTTTCGAAGTCGATGTTCATGTTTCGTATCCCATTGCGTCTTTCCGTTTCAAAGGTGAAAGTGGACAGTGGATCCGTCCTTGGTCGTGATAGACATTTTGCAGTTCTGGCGGATATTTTGCCCAATGCGCAGTATTATGTCCGTGGTGTCCTGACGAGATCAGGCTCTGGGCTAACAGGCGAGCTGCATAGCTGAATCTCTTTTTGAGCAGGAATGGGACAGCCTTGCGCGTCTCGGAACGCATTTAAGCCTCCCCTTCAAATTTTGACTCCATAGGCCCCAAGTCCCTTACAAGGTGGCTCGAGCACTCTTGCAGTCAGAGTGAGTCCTATTGCTGCCAAATCCGCAACCTTGCTGTCGGAAGGCACATGACGAACCTCGGCCTAAAGCCCAAGCATCGCGGGTCGCTGTTGGGTGCTTCTCCGCCGAGGTCCGTCACGTGCCCAGAGGTGACGGGCCCTGCGTGCTGACTCCCATTCTGGCTCTGCGTCATCCGTTAAGTGTAGACTGTAAAGGCTGATTGGGGTGTAAATGCGTGTGATCAAAAGCCCTGGCTCGGTTCGAGGCATACGGGGGATAAGGTTTGTCTGGACGGCCGATAGGCATCTGGGTGTCCCATTTTACGCTCATGGCATACCTAGCCTACTGCGAATGAGCAGTAAATGACCAGCCATGTCTGATAATGCGGAAGGTAACAGCTTTTCATGCTTCAAGTAAACACCTGACGGAGCTAACCTTTCTCAAAGTGGTACAATGGCGAAAGGAAAGTCATCCTCTCGGCTTCACAGTTCGATACACCCTTCGTACTTTCAACAAGCGGCGTTATTCCAGTGGCTGTAGGCAGTTGGGGCGTTTCAATGCGGTGGGCGTAGCATACGTACGGCCCTTTGCGGGATGCTACCGTGTATGTGAGTGGTGCCTTTCAACGACGTGACGTTGAAATCGATGTCCAGAAATAGCCTCCGAAGCACTAGACCGGGACATCCCGTCAATGTTACCCGCCGTGCCAACTTGACAGGGCCAACCATGATGCCGGTGAGCAGCCAGCCAAAGGTCCCTGGCTCCCCACTCCTGCTGGCCCACGTTTGGTCCGCTAAGTACTCCTATTGCCGGTAAGGATCCAAACATACGAGACGCGAGGTCACCGTGCTGCCCTAGGCGGAGCCCAAAAATGGCGGAGCCCAAAAATGGCGGGGCGCAACGGCGGGGCATGGACGTTTGACGTCTGGCATTCTCACTTCTCAAACTCTTCTGTGTTTTCGTCTTGAGACTTGACAAATACACTTTACTTTTTCCTAGTTGCGGGGACACCATAGCGCCAGACAACAATCTCAATTCCCACGCCTCGGACCTTGTCATCCCTCCGTATCCGGCCTCTCCACCCACAATGGCTCCTCCCTTTCGCGCAGAGCACATGGGCTCACTCCTGCGGCCCCAGCCTCTGCTGGACGCCCGTGAGGCCATCCGCGAGGGCAAGACGCCCGAGGACGTCGGCCTGCCCGCGCTGGAGAAGCAGTCGGTGGCGGACGTCGTGAAGCTGCAGCAGGACCTCAAGTTCCGCGCCGTCACGTCGGGCGAGTACAACCGCACGCGGTTCTGGGGCCTGATGTGGGACGAGTTCGACGGCACCACGGCGCTGCCCGAGGCCGAGGCGTCCATGTTCCGCCTGTACCACCCGGACGTGGTCTCGCTGATCGAGAAGGACCGCCAGGTGATGCCGGGCGACAGCGTCATCGCCGGCGGCAGGCTGGGCTGGACCGAGGGGAAGGGCGGCAAGTCCAACCTGCACGAGCTGTCGCTGATCCAGGCGGCCGTGCCCAGGGACCAGTGGAAGGACATCAAGCTGACCCTCATCACGCCGGCCTGGTTCCACATGCGCTACAAGCAGAACAAGGCTTGGAAGGATGGAGTCTACGCCAATGATGCCGAGTACTTTGAGGATGTCGCCAAGGTGTACCAGGCCGAGCTGGATGCGCTGTACAAGGCTGGCCTGAGGAACGTGCAGTTCGATGACCCTGGCCTGGCTTGTGAGTATCCCCCCAATCTTTATATCCCTCAACCCAAATCATACTGAACGCCAACCATAGACTTCTGCTCGCAAAAGTTCCGCCAAGGCTGGGCCGAGGACAAGGACAACATCGGCGCCGTCGACGACCTCCTGGACGCCTACATCAAGCTGTACAACGACAGCATCTCCAAGGTCCCCGCAGACATGCACACGGGCGTGCACCTGTGCCGCGGCAACTTCATCGGCGGCCGCCACTTCGCCGAGGGCGCCTACGACATCATCGCGCAGAAGCTCTTCACGACGCTCAAGGTGAATACCTTCTACCTCGAGTACGACACGGAGCGCGCCGGCGGCTTCGAGCCGCTCAAGTACCTGCCCAAGGACCGGAACGTCGTCGTGGGCGTCATCTCGACCAAGCTGCGGGGCCTCGAGGACAAGGAGGAGATGAAGCAGCGCATCTACAAGGCCGCCGAGTACGTGGCCGAGGGCACCGGCCAGACCAAGGAGGAGGCGCTGAAGCAGATCGCTGTCAGTCCGCAGTGCGGATTCAGTACCCACGAGAGCGGATATCCCCTGACGGAGGAGGACGAGAAGAGGAAGCTCGCGTTGGTGAGGCAGATCGCTGATGAGATCTGGGGCGAGCCATAATGATTTGGGTACGCGTGCATAGGTTCCCGAGGAGTATGGAGCGGACGAATTGGGGACGGCAGTTTTGGGTCAAGAGGCTTAAAAATCTGGGAATCAGAGAAAAGTTTCAACAGCCGCAGAGGTCAACATAGGCCCGGTTGCACGCATGGCGTTTGGGCGGGCTGGTTCTGGGGGCATATCGGGCCATGGAATCAACTTCCATATGGGATGGGGTGGTACTCAGCGTATTCGTTCCGGTCATCGGCGTCTTGTTGAAATCGAGACGCCGTTCAAACAAGGTGTGGCTTTCCTGGGAGGCTCGCACGCCACGCACTTGAGAGCGGTAAACCTTGCAGTCGCCGTGCAATCTTTCGTCCCAGGGACATGCTGTTCTAAAGAGTATCACGACACCGCCTCGCCTCGCGAGTCCAAGTTCCTGAATCTCCACTTCAGGCCATCCAACTTCTCGGACCATTCTCCGTGTAGTTCCTCGGTTGCAAGGCGTGCCTGCTTAAGCATAAAGTGTCTAGCTCCTTTCGATCGCGCCGGAATGCCTCTCCCATGCCCCGCAATTTCCCCGCGAAATTGGCAGACTTGAGCCGCGTGACACTTTTATCCGCGCCTGGCACAAATAAAAAGAAACAGGATATGATTTCTCACCACGCGTCCGGGTACAGCCGCTCCATGTCTGCCGATGCAACGTGTCAGGAGTAGACGGTTCTCGTTCGTCGCATACCAACAAACAGCAGTGTTCCAAGGTTGTGCCTGCAAGGAACGGCCTTGGGCCGCCAGCAACATGTCTCGATCGTCGACACAAAGTTAAATCATCTGCAGAGGCACATCGGACGAACAAGGGTCGCCACGTGGACATGCAGGTGTGACGATGGACGACCAGGATCCGAGATCTCCGGCGAGGAAGAGGCTCAGGACCTCGCATGCTGTGAGCGTCACCGTCGAGAGCCGGCAAAGTCTATCAGAGGGGCCTCAGAGCTGACCTTGTGTAGTGCGATGTCTGTCGATCCCGCAAAATAAGGTGCGCTCACTTTGTCTTCAAGGCGAGTGCTTCCAGGCTCATCATGTGAACGGTCAACAGGTGCGATGGTCGGAATCCATGTACAGCGTGCTCTGCCGCCCAACAAGAGTGCACATACGGGTCCGAAGCAAACTCGTAAGTGAAGCTGTCATGTATGATTGCAGGCGATTCAATCGACTGATAATGATCACAGGAGGGGCAAGAGCGATCTCATCCTCGAGGGCGTCCTCAGGGTTGAGAGGATGCTTCAGGAGATGAACGTCTGTGCTGCCTCTTGATCACAACAAGAGCTGGAACCATGATGCTGAGATGGACTTTAGGCCACATCACCGCAGACCCGCCAGCCATTCTCCCTCTCTCAAGCTGGTCTCCTCTCCGCGAGCTCGCACTTCTCAGAGTCGCCCACTGCAGAAGCTCGACCCTATTCCGTAGGCCATCGGCTCCGAAGCCCCGTCAGCGAGTCCAACCAGCACTCGTCGGAATACACCAAGAACGGGGCCACCCAGAGCAGCCTGGAGAATGCCGTGCTCGACTCCATGCACACCTCGACGACCGAGTCCGTCCTGCAGTGGCCGCACTTCGACGTCTTCCCCACCCTGCGCAACGGCTACGTCTCCATCTTCGAGCTGGAGCAGGCCAGGCCGCCGGTCAAGATGCGGCCGACGTCCATCATGTACCCGCTCGTCTCCAACGAAGACGTCGACGCCGTCCTCGAGGCCTTCCAGACCAACGTGAACTTCTGGTACCCCACTCTCTCGCAGCGACAGCTGCATCAGGTGCGCTTGCTGGCCAAGTGCTTCAACACCGGCGGGGAGGTGGAGTATAGCGCCGACAACTGCCTGGCTCACTTGACTATGGCACTGGGCTGTGCGAGCCAGGCGGTGGCTGGTCTGGCTCGAGACAGCCGCTTGCCCGACGACGATGTGAAGAGAAGGGCTGAACAGAAGGAGATGGGCGACCTCTACTTTGACCACGCGCTAAAGAGCTTGCATATTGTGCATATGGACGTGGGATCAGTGGCCGCTCAGTGCCTGTTCTTCACGGCGTAAGAGCTGAAGTCCCTACCTTTCTTTTTCGTAATGAGTCACTTGGCGTGGCGGCGGAGCAGCTTGCTAACAGTACCTATCAGTCTCTATTTTGCGTTCCTTCGTCGTCCGTTGCAGGCATGGGAGTACATCAACGCCGCCTCTGCCAAGTGCCTTCTCCTCCTCTCCTACCGGCCCGCTCAACAGACAGCTGAAGACGAGGAGCGCGTCAGACGGACATTCTGGTCATGTTACATTCTTGAGAGGTAATCCTTCCCCCACGGCGCCAGTCCCTTCGGGAGGACCATTTGCCATGCCCTCAACACTCTTGGCCTGCCCCTTACCCCCCGGTTTCGCTCGGTCAGGCTCCTCTAACACCTACTCCGCAGCGACTATCTCGCTGAGCTCTCAGCCCTCCCTCAGTCCGGCATCGCCCCCATCGAGTCCTCCATCCCCCTCCCCGGCGCCTACTCGACCCACCCCTCCGACCCGCAGCAGGAGGAACTCAGCTCCCTCTACCTCCTGGCCTGCATCTCGATGCGCCGCCTGCTCAACCGCGTCCACAACCTCCTCTACGCCCGCGGCGCGACCCTCAGCCCGCACTCGTTCCCGGCCATCGTCGCGGAGCTGGACCACCAGCTCGACGAGTGGCGCGACGTGCTGCCGGCCGCCTTCAGCTTTAGCGTAGACACGGACGACGTCGAGACCGAGGCCGGCGCGTTCCTAAGGCAGCGGTACCTGACCTGCCGCAGCGTCATCTATCGGCCGTATCTGATGTGGATGCTCAGCGGGAGCGACGGGGGTATGATGACGGGCGACAACAACATGGGGAAGCAGGCTACGGAAGGGTGTCGGTTGTGTCTGGAGAGTTGTCTTTTGCATATCTTGAACTTGAGGGGGTTCGCGCAGACGGTGCTCGTCGATACGTGGATCTGTTCGCTATCGTGAGTGTATTTCATCACCCTGCTTGTTCCCTTTGACCCCTTGCCCTGTCTCCTTCCCGTCATCCCTTCGCTCTACAGTATGTCGCATCACTAACGCTGTTTCAACCCCGTCCAACAGCATGGCCGGGGCGATGCTCGTCCTCCTCGCCGCCTCGCGCGTCCCCTCCCTGCGCCGTGTCATCTCCCCCTCCCTGGCCGGGGCGGGCGCCCACCTCACCAGCCTATTGACGGACTGGCAGCGCGCCCTGGGAGGGCCGAGCTCGCCCAGCGTGGACCAGGCGGTGCGGATCATCCGCGAGGCGGATGGGTTCATCAAACAGGTCTTTGCCGCCGGGGACATGCTGGCCCTGTGTGGACACCAGGGTGTCGAGTGAGAGCAGGCGTCTGATCAGATGAGAGCCGTCGTCACCTTTGCTGTGCTTCAGATTACGCCACTGACCAGTCGCTACTCGTGTGGAAACAAACTATAAGGCATATTAGGAAAGAAAAGCAAGGTCTCAACAGACCGTTTAAAACATGAATTAATATTGTTCTATAAAGTGTATATATATAAAGTTAAAAGGTGCGCTCTATTTATAAGCTTCTGCAGCGCCGTTTATAATGCTAGTTTTAGCAAGGTTAAAGTTATAAATACATAGTTTCTATATACCCCCTAGCTATAAGTTAGCTGCAGAGAAACTACCCCCTATTTAACTTTCTTTTTTTTTTCTCTACCCTATACCTAAGTTTTTATTACTAATTTTACCTATATATTACTTAAATTTTTTTAAGCTTTTTAATAATAGCTAATAAGCTTAAAAATAGTCTTATAAACTTTTCTTAGCCTTTTAGCAATGTTTAAATGCCTTTTACTTATTTACGCGCTTGTTAGAAAAAGTTTACTAAAAGTATTTATAAGCGTTTTTCTTATAAGTATAATAAGATTTGCGCTTAGTTAAACGCTAAATAAAACGCCCCTAGTATTTTTTTTATTTTTTTTACTATTAATAAGTATTTTTTTTTATTTATAATAAAAAAGTTGCTAATGCTAACGCGCTTAAAGTTAACTTTTTGCTGCTTATTTCTAGCAATAAAAATAGTTAAAATAACCTTATTAAAGCTTTTATTAATATTTCTAATAATATTAAAAATAATTTTAAGCTTGCTATTAATAATAAAAACGCTTAGAAGAATAATTCCAACGCTTCTTTCCCTAATAATAACATTATAAAAAACTCTTTTAAAACTAATGCTAATAGTAGTAAAAATAATAAAGGTAACAAAGGTAAATTATTCTAATATAGGAAATATAATAAATAAAAACTAATAAGTTTTATATAAACGATTCTAAGAGCAATAAAGCTGCTAAAGGCGCTAAAGATACTATTTTTAGCAAGCCCTCCTCTTTTAAAACAATTAAAAAATTCAAAACTATCACTTATAATTACGCTAATAAGCTTTTAACTAATCTTTCTAAGCACTTAGCATTTAATATAGCTTATACTATACTTTATATTAATTATATCTAAAGTGCTTATAATAAAAAAGGCAATAAAATCTACTTTAATAAGTTTAAAAAAAACTAATAATAAGCGCTATATTAAGCGTTATAATCACTATAATAAAAATTTATATGCCTATACTTTTATTTCTAAGATTCTCTTGCTTATTGCCTACTTTATTTAGCGCAAGCAATTAGCCTTTTTAACCGCTTATAATTATATTAAAAAGCAGCAGCGCTAAATATAAAAAGATAAAATCGCTAATATAATTAAAAAGGCGTATAAAAAACCTATTTTTAAGTATAATTACCCTTATATTAAAGCCTTTACAACTTATATAAAAAAAGCTTATATAGCTTAAAAAGTCTTAATAAAGCTATTTAAAAGCAATTATTATAATAATCTTAAGCGTAAAATTAAGCGCAGTAATATAGCCTTTTAAAAAAATGCTTTTAAACTAAAGCATGCTTAAAAGGGTATTTTTATAGCTTAGTTTAATATAAACTTATAAAAGAAAAAGCGCACTAAAGCTTTAGCTAAGCTTAGTAAAACTTTAAATAAAGTTTTTCCTAAGCTTTAAGCGCTTTAAATAATATATTTTATGCTTAAATATTATAGTTATAAAGGCTTAGATTAATAGTCCTAAGCATTAAAGTATTTTAATAAATATTAGTAGAGAAAATAAGTAGTTTATTTAGCTAATTTTAAAAGTTTATAAAGTTGTAACTATGCTGCATTTAGCTTTTATAGCGCGTTAGATAAGCAGTATTTTAGCAAATAATTTATAATCTCAACTTTTTTCTTATATTTTATAAGTTTATTATTGCTTTAAAATACTTAAATAAAGCTTATGCTAAAGATTTTATAAGCTTATCTGTGGGCATTTAGGTTATATTATCTTTAAGAGTTTTTCTTAAAAGCTTTAAACTTTTCTTTTGCAAAATATAAAACTCTTTTGCGTTTAATAAATGCCTTATTTACTGTTATATTAGATATATAATATATAGTTTAATAGCAATAATCAGCGCCTAAAATTAGCCTTTTAAGCTAATTAAGCAAAAAAATAATTAAGAAATTTAATTAATATATCTTATTAACCTTTTTTATAAAAGCAATTATATATATATATTTTGCTTTTAAAGCTTGTTTAATTTTTTTTAATCTTTATAATAGTTTAATTAGCTTGTTTAAAGCACTTTAGCTTTAAGTAGCAAAATAATGCATATTTTATGCAGTATAAATGTTTTTAACGGCCTTTTTAAGCTTTTTTTTAAGTAAGCTAATATTTTAAATGTTATGCTTTAAAGAGCTAATGTTTTAAACGTTACATTTTAAAGTATTTAATAAGGTTGAAAGTCTTTATCTTATGTGTTATTGTTTTAAATTACTTAGTAAAGGCAGTTTGAATGCGCTATTTTAATTATCTACCCTTAAGTTTTAACTTAGTAAACTATTTAGATCTTCCCTTAGAGCTATGTCTTAGTTGTTCTAACTGCTCTTAATATATAGCTAAGCGAGCTTTAAAAACAATATTTAGATAGAAACCTTTGACCACTGCCACATTTGACAGAATTAGATCTAGCGTTTGCTCTCTATCTTTGCCGTTTAAAGCTCTTTTAAAGCGCCTTATTCCATAGCCTATAATAAAAAGTATTAATATACTAGCATTAACTGTATTATTGCTGTAAAAGCGCTTAAAAAAGCTAGTTTTAAGCAAGTTGATAAAGTTAATTAAATATACAGCACTATAATTATTAATAATAATGCTATCTTAAAAAAGATATTTATAAATTAAAAATAAAGTTAAATAAATGCTTACACTTATATTAGGCACTTTTAAGTTTAAAAAATTAAAGTTAATAACTGCGTAAACTAAATAATATATTATTATATATATAAATAAGCTATTTAAAGCTTAAAATAAAAAAAAAGTAAAAAGTTTAAGCTTTAATATTATCAAATAGGTAAAATGCTTTAAACTATCTATTTAAAGAGTTTTCTCCTTTTAATTTAATTAAAAATAGCTAGTTAAGCTTAATAAAGTCTTTTTTAAAAGCCTTATATTAAAAGTTTTTATGCAAAATAATCTTAATTTAAAAAGTGGTTATATTATTAAGTATTTTATTAAACCTATCGTTAGCTTTTTGTTTTTTAATATAAGCATAGTAAAAGATATTATACTTAGTTAAAAGTTAACTATATATTATTTTTTTATTTAAAAAACAAAGGCAAAAGTGCCTTAAACCAGCATTTCAATTCCCTTAACGCTTATTCCCACCTATCTTAGGCACTAGCAAATAAGAAAACCCTTTAAAAGAGTTGTTTCCTTCTAGAGTAGCAAAAATCCCCTAACTGCTATGCTTATAATTTAATTCATTGTAATAAAAAAAAGCTAAGAACGCATTTATAAGCTTATTAAAAAATTTAATTAATTCTCCCAAAGCATTATTTTCAACTAATTTCTAAAGCTATCAATTGCCCTAACTAGGCGCAAGCTTTTTAGAGATTGCCTAAAAAAAGTCCCATGCCTTAAAAAAGCCTTTAATTTTAGAAATTTTATACGCTTATGCTTAAATATAAACGGCTTTAAATTCTTTAATCTAAATTAACGCTTTAATTCCCTTATTTTAAGCTTTTTAAAGATAATTATAATATTAAAGATATATAATATTGCTGATTATAGCGTTAGTTAATTTAAGGTTTGCCTTTAAGTTTTAAATAAATTATTATACTAATAAGTTTTTTTAAAGCTTTATTTCCATAATATATACATTAATAAGATTTTTTTAAACTATTTTATTAATTTACATTTAAATCTTATTTAAGTTTGCCTTTTTAATCTTACATTCTTATAGATAATATATATATATTATATCTAATCAATTGCTAAAAAAAGGTTTATAATTGCCTAGATTTTATATTTCTTATATATTGCATTTTTACTCAAAAAAACGCTTCTAACATTTCTTTTTTTTTACATTTCTTACTTTGCGTTTAAGTTTATAATTATTAGCCTAGTTATTATAATAGTCCTCTTTATTTTAATTATAAAGTGCTGCGTTTAGCGCTTTTAAATCTATTAAATGTTAAATTTAAGCTATTTAGCAGTATACTTTTAAGTGCTAAAACTATTTTAAAAAAATATATTAATTTATGCACCTAACAAAAGCATTAAGTTTTTTATTGTTTATTTTAAGCATAATTATAAATAAGTAGAATAAGGCGTTTTTACCCTTAAGAGTTAAAAAATAAAGTGGAAAAAGGTTTATTCTAGCCTTATATACAGTTAGAAAAAGATTTCTAGGTTGCTTGCTAGGCTTATAACTATAAAAATAAACTATAAGGCATATTAGAAAAGAAAAGCAAAGTTTTAATAAACTATTTAAAATATAAATTAATATTGTTTTATAAAGTATATATGTATAAAGTTAAAAGGTGCGCTTTGTTTATAAGCTTTTACAGCGCCGTTTATAGTGCTGGTTTTGGCAGGGTTAGGGTCATAGGTGCATGGTTTCCACAACTCGTGTTCGGCGTCCTCTCAGTCATGCCGTCAAGGCCTTGACGATTCGTTCTCGCTTTCTTCTCGGCGAGTTCTCACCTAGATAGATAGCCACACACGCACACACATGCACACATTCGAAAGACCATGTGACCATATCTACGTGTTACTGCTCGGCATAATGATAGGGGACTCTCCGCGCCTGATACCGCCGTGACAGAAAGGGGTTCACATGCAACTGGAGCGATTTCGACGCAATCGAACAGGTCATCAAGCCGTTGAGTTACCGCTTGGAATACATTCACGGGGCAATGACTCGCTTAGGTAGTTCTTGACAAAGCCCAGTAGGCTACTCATAGAGCCAGATCCACCATTGCTATCTTGCTGCGGCTCGTGTCTAACACGAGACCCTGTTCGTACCTCATATTCCCAACATTGTTCCCCTTTCAACATCCGTGTCCTGAGATCATCATCCTTGATGCAGTCTGCATTTTCAGCAATCCTTGGAAGATTCTACCCCAATGCAACCCGGGCCTCATTATCTGGGCCCTCGACCGCAAGACAGTTTCCCAGGGTCGACACATCCTCAAAGGCGATGAAATGCGCAGCTCCTGCATGCCATTATTCGGCAGTTTTCACATTCCATGATGAATCGTAGGGTCATGGTGTTACACTCCTGACACTCATGTCTACCCCTGACGTGGTGCCATCGGTGCCGCCTGCAATCGTGGTTCTCCCGAACCTCCTGCTGAACCTGGGCGATGTCAACGTCTCTGCCAGCGGCGACATCTCGCGCAGCAATGACTCCGGCTTGGATTTGTAGCGCCTCTTCACTCCACTGGATACAGGCACAGGTCTTCCAGGTCTCACCACAGAGGTAGCAGAACTCGGCAGAACAGTGGCAGGCTGTCTCAAAGGTCAGCAACTTCATAGATCGACTCGGTCATCAGAGAGTGACCACAAGGATGCTCACTAATATGGTAACAGCCGTAGCCAAGCTCGATGACCCGGCCACATGAGGAACATCGGCGCCATCCCTCCTGCGACGCCATTTCCAGAGTAGATTGGATGGCGGGATCGTCAGGACAGTCTCCATCATGCTTCGCGTTCTTGCAGATCGTGCAAGTTGGCGAGTTGCAGACAACGCAGGTCGCGACAGAGTCCCGGATGAACTGGGGTGGGATAAAGCGAGAGCAGCCGGCTTCATGGCAGTAGGTGGGGTTGGACGTCTCCATCTCAAGCTTGCGGGCCTGGAATTGGCCATACAGAGTCTCTTCCAGGAACATTCGCTTGTCTTCGGCGGAGATGGGCTGTCTGCAGCATCGGGGAGGGTATAGAGAGGCATCCGTCAGCGACATGGTGAACAGCTGCCGCAGGCAGTCGCGACAGTATTGGTGGCCGCAGTCAACTCGAGTGACCTCGTAAGAGGGGTGCTCGTCGCCGCAGCTGGTACACTCTTCCTTGGGGGTTGATTGTTTCGAGGGGCGCTTGCGCTTGGCAGCCCACGCGGAAGATTCGGCTTGGGTGGAGGCATGGTCGTCGTTGTAGAGGGTGTTCATCTTCTCAAGGGTCTCGTCATCTAGGGTACAATCGTCGTTTCCATCTTGCTGACTGCCGGCTGCGGTGTTGGGGACCGCGCCATTGTTGGACGCGAGCGCCACGCGTCGATCCTCTCTGGCCTGAGACTCCTGCACGTTGTGGGCTTGGATGGCACCAGCATCTTGACGAACGGCGTTGTACATGCTCTTGGCCATGCCGCGGTCGGAAGCGCTCGTGATGTTGGCCTCGAGCTCAGACTTGTAGTAATCGAGGGCGATCTGAAAGTCGTCGAGCTCTTCCTCTCGCTGCTTGCCCTTTTGGCCGGCGGACATCTCCTCGGCGTCCTCGAGTAGGACTTTGACGATGGAGCGCGCAGTGCCGTCCTGCATTTCCGCAAGGAAATCGTAGGCGAGCTCCATGGTGGTGTGATTTGATCTTACAGGTGAGCTTTCTGTGCCGATGATGCCCTTGTGGTGTTGCTTAGAGCTGAAGGAACTCGTTCGGCGGGCGGATGACCGTTGGCAGTGAAGAAGAGAACCGAGGTAAAGAAAGTGAATGCCCCAAAAAGCTGTCAACTTAGGCGCAGGGAGGGGTGCAGTGCGGTTGAGAAAGTGGGCAGGCGCGTGTTGGGCAGTCCTGGGAAAAATTGGCAGGGGCTTCTTTTGGAAGGGGGGATGCCTGGCTCCAGGCAGAAGATCGCCAGAGGCCTGACAGACCTTGGTGAGACTTGCAAAGTCGAGACACTGGCAGCAGCAGCGTCAACCAAAATTAATCTATTCAGCGGAGTCGCAAGTGACAACGTACTCACTAAGAGATCAAAACCAGTAAAAATGCAAAGAGTGCGCTGAATTTGTAGCAGGACGGCATAGAGACACCGACGAATCCCTGAGCTGCTTCCCCTAAAAGCCTTGCACGATGCGGAGAGGTCACGATAACCAAGCCTTGTGATATAGTACGCATTCCCGATGGATGACTTCTACGATGTCTCAAATTTTCCGAAGTCTCCTGGATGCCTGACCTTCGTTTTTCAGTACCCGTGGGCCTGCTCGCTATCCCCGCCTCTCTCGACGCTGTCAACTCTCAAAACAGTCTCGCGAGCCGAGCTACCTCGGGAGCTTCCAAGGTTCTCGGCGTCTCGTGGCGGCAGGAATTCTCTGAGTGCAAGATTCAAAAATGTTTCTTCTTCCAAAACATGCACAAAAAGCCAAGAGAACATTGCCGCTCGCGAGCACATGAGCAGCGGGTTTATCTCGAGTCTTAAGCTGCCCGAGTCACGGATTCAGCACATGTAAATGTCCTCCTCTTCCAAGTTCCAGCCTCCCCGTTCCCTGCTACCTTCCGTTCCAAGGCACAAAAACAAAGTCAACAATTAGCTTGTCAAACACAGGATGTTTGCCAGTGATCCAGACCTCCCCAGTCAGGCGGTAGTACCGCTGGCTTGTATCTGGACCGCCATGCTCTCGGAGGATGAATGCACGAGAACATCCAAACACAATGCAACAAATGTCATGTTCCTCAACTACCGCTGAGCTCAGCCCGAAGTAGCTTCGGGCAGTCGACAAGAGACTTCCCCCATCTGCGAAGTGCCTCACCGAAGACTGAACTAGAAGGGGGGGGGTGGGGGCGAGACCAGCTGGCGTTGAAGCGGCAGTGCCTGCGCTGGAACCCAACAATGCCCAAAAAGTGCTCCAACCGTTGCACTTCTGGCCAACGCCGATACGCGCATGCCCGTGTGTCGAGTTCGTGGCCCAGACAGAGGGTGTGGGGGAGTGACTGTCAGAGTAGGAGAATTTATTAGTTATACGCTTGGGTATCATAGCGCACTTTTATAGATCCGTGGAAACGGTCTTAGGATTTCCTGCGTCATATAACGCCAAAGGAAGCAATAGGTGCCTTTTTATATAACATCGTCCTTTTCCTATAAAATCTTCTAAGTCTAGAGACCCCCTTTGAAAACTTAAAAACCGTCTTAGCCAAAAGCGTATCATCTTAGCTAAAAGAGAGTGTTCTTAACCAAAAAGAAAGGCACTAAGGCCTAGGTAAATTTGACTTGATTTTTAACGTTATCTTTTTGCTAAGAGATAAAAACTAGCTGAGAAAGAATCTCTTGTTATAGCTTAAAATAAGCTTGCTTTTAATTTTTAATATATAGGTAAATTTCAAGAAATAGCTTAATTAAATTCAAAAGTTAATTATTTGTTAAAATCTTTCTTTTATTAATATTAAAAAAAAGAAACTAAGTAGATTTTTTAATGTAAGTATATATTAAGTAGAAAATTTTAAAACTTAAACTTTTTAAAACTAAGCTAGGCCCTTTAAAACTAACCTAGACTTTTTAATACTATTATTTATTTAAAGTCTTTATAGCTTTTAAAAACTTTATATAAAATAAAATAGTTAGGTTTAAAAAAAAAGATTTATTTTTTTGCGTTATATAATGCAAAAAGCCTTAAGATTATATTTTAGCAATATAAGACTATATCTTAAGCAATAAAACAATAGTGCTATAGTCTCTTCCTAGTTTTGGTAAATTGGTGTATGCGCGCTATAGTACCTAGTCATTTAATGTGGTAACTTAGAGAGATGCATGTAAGTATGTAAACCCACGGGCCTCCCGAAACGAGGACAGTTGTGCCTGCGAAGACCAGCAGCCTTGTTCGCTTGGGCCATCCAACTTCGACCAACGCCTCAAGGGCCCCAAAATAAATAAAGACGTCTCAGCTATTTTGGGATCTGTTCACCTTCTTCTGAGTGAAAGTTCACGATTGCAACAACACTATGGCTTAGAGAAAAAGTTGGGAGATCCTGTTCAAAACCCGCCGATGAGCGGGCCCAGAACGAATGGCTTCAAAGGGGCTTGTGTAAGATATCACAACAAACTCCGAAAGAAGCACGCGAGGTCTCTTAAACAAGTACGAAACGATGACGCAGATTCTTCCGAGTATCTCGAGTCAATCAAGACCCGTATTTGGGGTGAAGATGCCTACACACTCGAGTTTCTGGACGAGTACCTGGAGCGGCCCCGTGCAATACAGAAGAAATCATCATTTGCACAGCGCTACTATTGGATTATTAGCGAAAGAGAAGTTCTCAGGCCTCATCGAGCACCTGTCTTATTTCAACCAGCAACTTGCATTGATCATGCCACCGATTGCTCAGGTGGGAGCTGCTCAAAACGCTCCAGACATGATGGAGAAAGATGTGGATGGCATCAGACACCTTCGTCAATTACAGCTGGTGGCAGAAGCTGCGAATGATGCCTGGATCACTTACAATCAACTTGACGCCAACATGGCTTCAATCAGAAAGTTGGCGTCCTATGCAGAGACAAGCATTGCCCCACGGTGCAAGGAGTTGATTTTAGACCGTCTGTGGTACAGAAGAATGGACGAAAGGAGGAATAACGTCGCCCAAGCTCACGCTGCAACTTCTCAATGGGCGCTACGACAACCGACATCAGAACACAGGGCGCAATGGGATTCTTTGCCGGAATGGTTGGAATCGGGCTCGGGCATCTACTGGCTGAGCGGAAAAGCCGGGAGCGAGAAATCAACGCTTATGAGATAGCTGTGCAACCACGCCGATACGCAGGGTCTTCTCGAACGATGGGCCGAGGTCACTTCTCCGAACCTAATCCTGGCGGACTTCTGGTTCTGGTCCCTTGGAAGCGAGGAGCAGAGAACGCACGATGGGCTATACCGCGGATTGCTCTACCATATACTTCGAGCAGATCCTTCGCTCATCCCAGATCTACTTCCCGCCATGTGGAACGAAGCTCGCATCCGAGAGGACCCAGATTTGAGTCTCCCCACAACGACAGAGTTGAGAGATGCCTTTTCCAAGCTATCTGCAGCGCCCACCACCACCAAGAACAAATTCTGCTTCTTCATCGACGGGATCGACGAATACTCAGGGGACCATATGAAAGCCACCGAGTTCGTCCAAAGGCTTACATCGAATTGTAACATGAAAGCAGTCATCTCAAGCAGGCCAATACCAGCATGCGTTCAAGCATTCTCCATGCCATAAACGGCTTCAACTTCACCATCTTACTCACAACGATATTCAGAAGTACGTTGAGGACAAGGTTGGTGGCCACGAGCATACACAGACGTTAAAACAGCTCGGTCCGGTGTGTATTTCGAGGCTACTTGAGGACATATGCGACAAAGCATCGGGAGTGTTCCTTTGGGTGGATCTGCCATGTGCATCCCTTTTGCGGGGCTTTGCCAGCTTCGACACGCCTCAAGAGTTGCAACGACGTGTCGACGAGCTCCCACCGGCTCTGGAAAACCTCTTCCAGCACATGCTAGGAAGTGTACAAGAGCGCTACCTGGGACAGGCTGCAAAGAGGCTTCGAGTCTGCTACGATAACAGACTGACTGCAACAGACCAGGACGCGCCTCATGTGCAGACGCTCGGCTTTGCACTGGCTGAAGAAAATGGATTCCGCACAGAAAAGCCACCTGCACGTCGCAAGGTATCCCCTCGCGATCGGCGCATAATCTGCAAGAACTTCGAAGAAAGGGTCAGGAGCAGATGTTGTGGACTCCCGGAGCTGAGCTTCCCCGTCCAATTGCTTGCAAATGGCAGCTGCTTCTGCGGTCCGGATCGCGCGAACAATCACGGTGCTGTGGTTGATTCCAAATTCGTCTTCTTGCACCGCACCGCCTTCGACTTCCTCAACAATCCGACCGTCTGGGAGCTAGAATGCATGCAGATACCAGACGATGACTTTGACTCGATGGCTGTCCTGGCCCGAGTCTGCCTGCATTTGCTATTCATCTACACACAGGAGTACGAAAAGCGCCACTCACTACAAGAGTACACACGAGCGAGCTTCGTTCGAGCATTAGCTGCTGTGTTGAAGACTACGATGCCATTGCTACATTTTGCTGAGGCTGCCACAGAGGTGGTGCAAATTCTACCAGCAACGATAACCCTACTGGAACTGTTTCCGTTTTATAAACAAGTTAAATTCTGCACAGCTGGTATGTCCGATGCAACACGGACGCAGGGCTTGGCATTGCTGTTGACTGTAGAGGCTGGGTCAGTGGCTATTGTCAAGCAGCTGTGGATATCCGACGTGGCGACGAGACTCCCGCTGCTCTACCACGCCCTCGAGCGGCCTCTTATGAGTTCCATATCTCAGCTAGACCTCAAATCAGTCTCTCTCGATACGATCCGTTAACGCTTCACCCAGAAGTGTGATCCAAACCAGCAGTTATCCGCCATGGGCATGGCGAAGACCACAATCTGGAAATACTGGCTGCTCAGCAAGCCAAATCGCGAAATGTACGTATCGTCATCGCTCGCCACAGACATCACAAAGGCATTTGTGAGGGCTGGTGCCAATGTTTTCATTCCTGAGCCCGAGCTGGGCCAGTCAATGGAGAGCTTAATCAAGCAGGGGCATGCACAGTCGGATGGCGAGGAAATTCTGCAGCTCATAACGGAGCAGAGATCTGAATGCGACAAACAGTCAAATATCGGTCTCTGGTCTGTCCTTGGATTACTTTCCAGATTTCTATAGGAGTAAGGGGCTTGTATTGGCTGTGGTGGAAAGATGGGGGGCATTCACAGGGCGTTCACTCGAGGGGCTAGCTATAAATACGTGGCCCGTTTGGGGCCGTCCATAGCTTTCTTTCCCTTTTCCCTTTAAATCAACGCCGTACACAACACTTTATTTGACCATTTTATTTGACCCCCTACCAGTGCCCACATTGAAACTCCTCAATCGCTGGCCGGACGAAGCTCCGGTGCCGAGGAGAACCAGAAGGGGCAGACAGTATTGGAGACTGAACAAAAATGGAAAAGTCAAGTTGTTATTTCCGACACAAGGCGATACATCAGTGTGTGTATGTGTGGACCGAACGAGTATGTGTCTCTAGAGCAACATCGGCCTTTTCCTCATTGTCGCTCTGATCTATTCAAATCGAGTCGGCCCACACGGGTCTCGGCCTCCGCGAGTGGCGAGGTCGACGCAGAGCCTCCAGAAGGTTGACGGTGATTTTCGTCTCGATGTTTTCGCTTATGAACCGCCTCAGACATACGATTCTGCCTCAAAACCCGGGGGTTCGTCGAGGTTGATGAACTTCAGCTTGCAGAAGATGCATTGCTGGGCGCTGCCCGGCTTCATCACCAGGATCCTGGTAAAATTTCCCGGCCGCATGGGATGATAGATGCTCAACTGGTTCGACTTTTGTTTACGCGGGCTCCAAGGCATACTGAAGAGACGTCCGGCCGGGAGGCTTGCATTTTCTCGGGAAGAGAGTGGGCGCGTCCGGGAGTAACAAGGGAACTGATACGATCAGGAAGCTGCCCAGGTGAAGAGGAAACCTTTGCCAAAGACGACGAGCAAACTCACAATTTGGGAAGCTGTTGAGGCCTGCTTACCCCTCCAAAACAACATGGCTGAGACGTTTTTACACATTGAGCCAATCTGTGCTTACGATGCAGTTGCATAGGATCTCAGTCAGCATCCACCTGGCCGGACGCCTCGTGCATGAATTAAGCTGGAGCCTGTCGACCAGAGCTCCAGATATCCTAGGCCGCTTCTTCAACCACTCCTCGAATGTGATTTCGCATGGAAGACACCTAATATCATTATCAGCCAATTAATTCGGCCTTTGAAATACTCGGACTCTTGGTTTCTTCAACGTTGCACACAGTTCAGAGAACTTTTGTGACAGCCAAATGCTGAGTGCGAGTACAGGCCAGGTTCTCACTACAGCTATTGTGGTACCTCCTCGATTGAATACCCCCAGGCACCCAGCCTTTCCAAGGACGACCAAGCTGTCCAAGGTAGAAGGATTGAATAAAGCCTCCAGGGCCTTTTTATTTTCTATCAATTCGTGGTATTCTATAGCCTTATTCTGTGCCGCCTTCCTCTCCCCTCTCTCCCCCCTCCCCTTCCTCCTCTCCTCCTTCCTTCCCCGTCTCTTCTCCTCTGCCGAGCTTCCGGTACAGATTCCGTTACGATTCGTTGCAGCGACAAATGGTGCTGCACGCGTTCACGACGGGGCCGGGGACGACGGCCGAAATGGCCTGAATGTGTCCGCTGGTCGAGCACTTGACGCGGCTCGGGCAGGGCTCGGGGTTCACGGAGCCGAGCCCGTTGTCGACGTGGGCCGTGCCGTCGCCGGAGCAGCTCAACGAGTACGTGGGCTTGGAGGATGTGCAGCCGCGGCCCTCGAGGAAGACCTCGTCGCGCTTGCACGCCGACGAGGAGGAGCCGGAGGTGCCCGAGGTGCCCGAGGTGCCCGTCTTGGGGATGCTCGTCTTGGCGCGGGCCGCGAGCTCGCCGGCGTTGTTGCCCAGGAGGCCGTCACGCCCTTCCATGGTGACGTCCCTGTCCTCGAGCGGCACCGCATGTGCGATGGCGGCAAAGGTGACCAGGGAGACAAAGAAGGTCTTGCTGAAATACATGGCTGAAGTTTGAGGCTGTGAACTGAGGAATTGGGCGTTTGAGACACAAAGATGCTGAGCGAGAAATCAATGATGAATGGAACTGGCCAGCGGTTCCTAGAATGGTTTGATGTTGGAAGAAGAAGAAGAAGTAGAGAAGTTGGTGTCGATGATGTTAGTTCTAGCTAGACACTCCCAGACCTGGGAATCGACTCTCTTTAAATAAAGACAATTCCAGTGGGTCTAATATGACATTCATTTTTCACACACCATCCGTCCATCGAGGGTCACGGGCTTCGCGCTCGCTCGTGGCTCCGGAATAAAACTGCAAGGCCAGGTGATGGGCTAAAAATGGTCTGTCACATATATCACTCCCTGACACAGGCCTTGGGATTTCAAACCTGGCCGCTCATAGACCGTAGTCCTTACGTGAAGGTACACTTTGACTTGCAATTTATTCGTGTAGAAGCAGGGCTATGGCTGTTTGTGGAAGTAGTTGAAGGTCGCGGCCGCGTTCTGCGAGCCCCGGCCGCTTGGCTAGCTGTATAGCTTGACATATGAGGAGCGTTTATTGCAGCCTTATAGGAAGCTGACCGCAGAACAGGGGCGGTCGAAACCTTGCCTAAGGTAGTTTTATGCACAAGATTAGAAATGTGCACTAGTGTAAGCATGGGCGTCGGAACGAAGCTGAGAACGCCGGGACGATATGTCCTTCACACCATAAACATCATAATCACAGCCATGGTGAACTGGATTATTCGAACTAACGAGCTTCCAGATGTCGACTACCTGCCCGGGTTCAATGCACGTAGGTTCGAGTAGAACTCAAAGACGAGGTCAGAAATGGTACAGAATATAATTTTCTTTCGACGACATAAACATCTTGTGTATTTTGTTCTAACAAGTGCAGACACAACAGGAAGTATATGAGGGCAAAAGGGTTGATTGTATTGCGCCTAGCTAGAAGAAAGGAAGGAGGTTAGGCTACGGCCACTAACGGCTGTGGGAAATAAGTGTGGGCGTTGGCTGGCGGCCTTGCATAGACCACTTAGCTGTGCCACACACCCCTTTAGCCAATACTATAATTAATCTAGCTTATTAGTACTTATTTCTCTTATGCATTTTAACTTAAATAGCTACTTAAAACAAGCTTATATATATTTATTCTATGTTAGTCTTGTAGAGCATTTGCTTTGGCGACAAATTTATTTATTTAAGCTTGCAGAAATTCGAGAAACTAAATGAAAATTAGTCAGTTTTAATAGCTAAAGATTGAAATTTTAACTAGACTTATTTGTTTTTAAAAGTTTTTATGCTTAATTGCGTTTAAAGGCTTGGTTAGCTCATTTGCAATTATTTAACTGATGTTAATATATTAGATTTTAAAATCGCTTTTATCTAAGCGCTAAAAGATTTACTTATAATATATATTAATATATTATATTTTTACTAAGTTATTTTTATTTAAAATATAATAAAGGGCGTTTTAAGAGTTTATAAAAAGAATAAGAGGTTTGTTAGCTTTAATACTAAACTTTGTAAGAAATTTAAAGATTTATAGCGCAGCTTAATTAGCTAGTATAAAGTTAATAAACTCTGCTTTTATTATTAATAATATAATAAGGGTTTAAAGTTGTAATTTTTAATATATTAGCGCTTTAGCAATAAAAATAATATATTTTGCTATTAATTAGC
>JALRMF010000261.1:0-70958 GCA_026120015.1 Dendrostoma leiphaemia | reverse complement strand
AATAAAGAATTAGATTTATTTTATATATTATTATTATAGTGTGCCTAGATATAGTCTTTATGTGTGTATATTTGTTATATTTCTTTATAAATCTTAGTTTAAAATACCTTAAAGCAGCTAATAAAGTGATATAATACCTATTTAAAATAAGGTTTTTAGCTATTTAATATAGCGCTTAGAATAATAAGGCATAAGCTTTGCTTATTATAAAAGATGCTTTATTTGCAAATAACTTTAAAGATTAAAAGTTTTTTTAAGGGTATATTATAATTTTTTTTGGTGGATTTATTAACTGGAAGGCTTTTAAGTAAGTAATTATTTTAATTTTAATAACTAAAGCGGAAATACTTATCTTTGAGTTGATAGCGAAAGAGACTATGGCATTGAAAAGACTATTTAGGGATATATAACTAGACTTTGCGCAGCTTTGAAATGTTTATTTAGACAACTTTTAGACTATAAGGCTTATTATTTTAAATAATTAAAGGCTTATAATAAAACTTAAGCATATTAATATATAAGGAATATAGCTAAAGCAAAAGTATTAAAAAAAAAGCTTTAAAGTTATATATTTTGCAATGGATTAAATATTTGTAAATAAGCTTATAAAATCTTTAGCATAAGCTTTATTTAAGTATTTTAAAGCGATAATAAACTTATAAGATGTGAAAAAAGAGTTGGGATTATAAATTATTTGTTAAAACACTGCTTACCTAGCATATTGTAAAGGCTAAATGCAGCATAGTTATAACTTTATAAACTTTTAAAATTAGCTAAATAAACTGCTTATTTTTTTTGCTAATATTTATTAAAATACTTTAATGCTTAGGATTATTAATCTAAGCATTTATAACTATAATATTTAAGTATAAAATATACTATTTAAAGCGCCTAAAGCTTAGAAAAAACTTTGTTTAAAGCTTTGCTAAGCTTAGCTAAAGCTTTAGTGCATTTTTTCTTTTATAAGTTTATATTAAACTAAGCTGCAAAAATATTTTTTTAAGCATACTTTAGCTTAAAAGTATCTTTTTAAAAGGTTATATTATTATATTTAATTTTATGCTTAAGATTATTATAATAATTGCCCTTAAATAGCTTTATTAAGACCTTTTAAGCTATATAAGCCTTTTTTATGCAAGTTGCAGAAGCTTTAATATAAAAATAATTGCACTTAAAAACGCATTTTTTATGCGCTTTTTTAATTATATTAGTGATTTTATCTTTTTATATTTAGCGCTGCTGTTTTTTAATATAATTATAAGCGTTTAAAAAAACTAGTCACTTATGCTAAATAAAGTAGGCAATAGGCAAGAAAACCTTAGAAATAAAAGCATAAGCATGCAAATTTTTATTATAATAATTGCAGCGCTTAATATAGCGCTTATTATTAGCTTTCTTAGACTTATTAAAGCAGATTTTATTGCTTTTTTTATTATAAGTGTTTTAAATATAATTGATATAAAGCATAGTATAAGTTATATTAAATATTAAGCGCTTAAGAAGATTGGCTAAGAGCTTGTTAATATAGTTGTAAATAGCAGTTTTAAATTTTTTAACTGTTTTAAAAGAGGAGGGCTTGCTGAAAGTAGTATCTTTGGCGCCTTTAACAGCCTTATTACTCTTAAAATTATTTATATAAAACTTGTTAGTTTTTATTTATTATATTTCCTATATTAGAATAACTTATTTTTATTACCTTTATTATTTCTATTATTATTAACACTAGTTTTAAAAAGGTTTTTTACACTGCTATTATTAGGGAAAGAAGCGTTGGAATTATTATCTTAAGTATTTTTATTATTAATAGCAAGCTTAGAATTATTTTTAATATTATTAAAAATGTTAATAAAAGCTTTAATAAGGTTATTTTAATTATCTTTATTATTAAAAATAAGCAGCAAAGGGTTAACTTTAAGCATATTAGTATTAGCAACTTTTTTATTATAAATAAGAAAAGATATTTATTAATAGTAAAGAAAATAGATAAAATACTAAGAGTATTTTATTTAGCGCTTAACTAAGCGCAAATCTTATTATGCTTATAAAAAAAACGCTTATAAATATTTTTAATAAATTCTTTTTAATAGGCGCACAAATAAGTAAAAGGCATTTAAATGTTACTAAAAGGCTAAGAAAAGTTTATAAGACTATTTTTAAGCTTATTAACTATTGTTAAAAAGCTTAAAAAAACTTAGGTAATATATAGGTAAAATTGGTAATAAAAAGTTAAGTATAGGGTAGAGGAAAAAAAGTTGAGTAAAGGGTGGTTTTTCTGCAGTTAACTTATAGCTAAGGGATATATAAAAATTATGCACTTATAATCTTAACCTTGCTAAAACCAACACTATAAATAGCGCTGCAGAAGCTTATAAATAAAGCGCACTTTTTAACTTTATATATATATACTTTATAGAATAACATTAATTTACGTTTTAAACGGTTTGTTGAGACCTTGCTTTTCTTTCCTAATAAGCCTCACAGTTTGTTTCCACATACGTAGCATCAAGTCCTTGCAGAACTGCCACGCCTCCAGCACGGGGTGCAACGTGGGATTTAGCCGCCATGCCATTAGCTTGCGGACAAGGTTCCGAATTGCCCAAAACCAAGTGGAAGGCTTTTCGATATTCCCTCCGTACCAGATTTCACGGCAATTATATTTCTGCAGCTGATCATCTACGAACCGTTTCCCGGTGCAGAGAACACGAACCCTAGATGCTGACACTGGGTTCCAAGATTTAGGACAATGGTCGATGCATATTTGAAATTGAACGAATCTAGAACCACAAGCCATCAAGATCCAGAAACAACGTTTTTCCTGCACAGGTCATGGTGCGTAGGAGCAAATAGGAAACTGCAGCGTGCTTGGAACGTTCTGCGTCGGTGAACCACACTCCTATATCATAGTCAAGACATGACTGTTTTCCCAAGAGATGTGCAAGACAAATGCGTCCGCGTCATTACGGGAACAAAACCGATCAGACCCCCCATTCGTTGGTCTCCCTTCCTTCTACCACAGAAACAAACCACCGCCCAAAAAGGTGTCCGCCCCATGAATCGAACATGGTTCTTCTCGGATCTGATTCGGGAGACTCATGAGAATCCAGAACCACAACGAGGTGTACTCTCCACATACTAGACAGACGATGTTTACGCTCGAAAAAGTTAGTTCCCAATATCCTATGGAGAGATGTGGAATTGAGAAACCTCAGGGCTGATACTGACCAGAGAAATCGTCCTCGTGGAGTCGAGTCAGCGCGGCGTGTGACGTGGGTCGTGGGCCTGCGCAAGGGCCGGGGCTCTCTACGTACGTATCTTCCCTCTTCGAAGGGCGGCTCCAACAAGCTGAATCACAGCCTGAGATGAACAAGATACTAGGTAGAATAGATATGTGACAACCTCCACCAATGATCCCCACTTGCAGGAGGTATTTTTGTGGTATTATTGACTGTACTCTGTAGCGAATCTGCTTATAAGGATACTCGATGAATGCTGCCACCCCGTTGAGAGAGTTCACAATATCGGATCCGAGGCGGAGAGCTTTGGCGACTCTTTACTTGACCATTCAGAAAATTTCGCACGACCGGGACGGCATCGGACTTGTTGATATCCTCTTGTCCTTTGCTATGTTCTCTGTCCACCGATAAAGTGGCGAGAGGGTGTCACAAAATTGCAGGTGCTCAGTCCCGCCGTTCTATCTCCTGCTTTGTGAGCCTCTGAGAAGGAGAAAGAAAGAAGGTGGCCTCATACTGATGTATAGCCAGTCGGCCGAGTACATTCTGTTCTATCCTCCGAGGCTGCAGCTGCGAGAGGCTCTTCTCATCTCTGCCTCACACTGTCAAGTCTGACATTTGATCCCGAGGGGTGGAAGGGCGTGGGAAACTCACTTGACGCGTCAACGATGAAGGTCCAGGGCGGCATCATGATCTGAGGTGGCAAATGCTACGAGTGCACCATGGATACGAGTGCAACATGAGGGCATCCGTCCATGCGGTCCTCCTCAAGCTCTTTGGTGCATGTGCATCATGTCATGTGGGGGGGGGGGGCCTCAACCTCTTCCCACCGGACATTTTTCAACCCATGTGAACAATTCACTGGTAACCAGTGAATATTCCCTCGCCAACCCGTCGCTCTTGGTACTGCAGGCGTGTGGACAAAGTTGTCAAATACCGGACATCATCACAAGCTGCGTATGATAACCCATACCCGAAAGCAAGAGCCTGAATGTCCGATGAATTTTCCGCTCCCGTGTTCCCCTTCCCGCTCATGCACAGAGAACAGTCAAGTCAGAGCTCGTACTTATACAATGGTCTCAAAGCAACAAAGAAAAAAATGTATTCTGCATGACGTGCCCGTGTGTCCTGCCTGGACCTGTGCCATGCAATGCAATCCACCAAGCAAGCAATCCCATCTGTCTCCGTACCTCCATTCCCACACCTAGCCCATTGTTCCCTGTTGACGCCGCTGCGATGCCGATCGCCAAAGACTTCCGTTGATTCCCCACTGGAACGGCCATGCTTAGCCTCCGCGGTTGTTGTTAGGACCACCGCCCTGACCGCCTCGCGGGCGCTTGTTGGCCGTCGGACCACCCGCTTCTGATGACTCGCTAGGCCGCTTGCTGCCAGGTTGGAAGTTGTCGGCGTTCGGATTCAGGTTTCCACCAGCACCGCTCTCCTTGCGGTTCTGACCCTGGATGCCACCTCGACCACGCTGGTAGACACCACCCCGACCACGGCTTGGAGCGCCACCTCTGGTCGGCACCGGAATGCCCGTCCGCGGTCCTTGATTAGGTTGTTGGCCTTGTGCAGCGGGCTGCTGTGCCGATTGAGCACCCTGCTGGCTTTGCGCGAACGGGTTGTTGGTCGTTGTGGGTGTGGTGGCTGGCGCCGCCGTCGCAAAGGGGTTTGCTGGTTGTGCCTCGGTAGGAGTTGCAGCCGCTGCAGGCTGTGGTGGTTGAGTGATAGCACCGTTCGCAGACGGAGCATTCGTGCCTGTTATGATGTTAGTATTACTTTGTTGGCAGGAAATAGAAAAAAATGCTTCGCAGCTTACCAGTTGTCGCAGCAGGTGCCGCCTTCTCCGGGGCGGACGTGGTAGCGGCTGATGGGGCTGCTGGGGGTGCTGGTGGGGGTGCAGGCCTCGCGTTCTTGGCCTCTTCCCACACTTCAATGACTGGACGCTGTGGCGTAGCCTTGGCTGCTGTCTCAACAACAAACAACTTCGCGACAGCTACTCTATGCTTGTTCTCGGTCATGTTGATGCGCAGCGCAGACTTCTTCGATTCCATCAGCGTGGCCTGCTCCTTGGCACTCGCTATCTTGCCCTCGTATTCGGTCTTCAAGATCTGCTCAGTCTCATCCTTGATTTTCTTGGTCTCCTGAGTCACTTTGTTCTTCAGGTTGTTGGATACGACGGACTTCAAAGTAGCATTCTGACTCAAGAGCTGACGGGTTTCGGCGTCGTCAAGCTTCGAAAAATCCGCGACGAGCAGCGTGGAAAGAGTGCCAGTCGGTGTCTGAGGTTGCTGTTGTTGCTCTTGCTTGGCTGGTGTCGCCGGCGGGGCGTTAGGAGCAGGCACAGGGGCGGCCGTGCCCTTGTTCTCCGCCTCCCAGATGGCGCGCTCTTGCTGCAATCTGAGATTGTATTCGCCTTGCAGCTTTTCCTTTTCCTGCAAGAGCTCGGCCTGATTCTTGGCCTTGTCCTCGGATAGCTTCTTGTTAAGCGCTTCCTTCATTTTCTGGGACCGCTTGTCAACGATGTCCTTCATGTTGGTCTCGGTCTCGTTAAGCTTGGTCTTCAACTCGACGACCTCTGCTTCCAATTCAGTAACTCGAGTCACAGCCTGGCTTAACTTCTGCTGAAGGTCAGCGTGCTCGGCATCAGACACGGCGGCGGCAGGTGTCTGTGTCTCAGTGACAGTGCTGTTCTGAGCGGCATCGGTCTCAGCCTGTGGAGCTATTTG
This sequence comes from Dendrostoma leiphaemia, assembly GCA_026120015.1. NCBI lineage: Eukaryota > Fungi > Ascomycota > Sordariomycetes > Diaporthales > Erythrogloeaceae > Dendrostoma > Dendrostoma leiphaemia. Next base: position 64,999 of record JALRMF010000261.1, on the reverse strand, counting down.
GTTTGTCGTCTGAGACTGAGCTTGCTCACGAGCTGCATCGCGCTCTTGCAGAGCCGAAGCAAGCTGAGTGCGAAGGGTCGCGACCTCCTGGTCAGCCGCTGATTTGGCCTCATTGGCAGCTGCCAGTTCCTGTTGCACGGTCTCCAACTGTTGTTGCAACTGGGACAGCTCATCCGCCGGCACGGTAGATGCATCAGCAGCGGGGGCTTTTGACACGACATTGGTGGTCGAATCGATTTGTTGTTGTAGCTCGTTGATTCGCTGTTCGAGTGCAGACTTCTCTTGCGTAGCCGTTTCAAGTTGTGCCTGGAGGGACACGAGTCGTTCGCCGGATTCATTGAGCTGAATCTGCAGTTGGTTGCGTTCGGCTGTCAATTCGTTGATCGTGTCCTGCTTGCCTCGGTCCCTGCTCTTGGCCTGATCGATAATTCTAGTACGAGCTGCAAACCACGTAGCCCTTTCACTCTCCGCAGTCGTTTCCATTTCTGCGATCTTAGCTTTGAGTGACTCTTCGGACTGCTTCAATGTGTCGCGTTCCGTCTCGGCCTCAGTAAGCTTCGTCTTGATTGTCTCCATGTCAGCTGGGTCGACCCGGCCCTGCTGGTTCACGATGGTCTCCACCCGCTTTGACCAACGGTTGCGGTCTTCAGTCATCTGTGCAAGCTCTCCCTCCAGATACTTCCGTCGATCGTCGAGTTGAAGCTCCCTGTCTTTCAGCGGAGAGATTTGAGCAGCCAGCTTATCGATCTCCGCATTCTTCTCAACAAGTTGTCGCTCCAGTCGCTTGTTCTCACTGCGCAAGGTCGTGTTGCTCTCCCGGATCAAATTGAGCTCGTTGAGTTTGGCCATCAATTCCTCATGACTCTTCGCCATGGTGGTGTCGTTCCTCGCCACGCGCTCCTGCTCCAATCTAAGTTGACTCTCTTCAAGCTGAGACTGCTTCGAATCAAGCTGCTGTTGCAAACGCTCGGCTTCGCGGACCTTGATGTTGTATTGCACTTCGAGGATCTCCTTCTCTCGGTGCAAGTACTTGTTCAGTTCGGCGAGTCGCTCTGTATCAGAGCCAGGCAGAGAGGTGGTCGAGTCGTCGTTGTCGACAAAAGCAGTTCGGTTCTCCTTTATAGACGCAAGCTGCGAAGTGAAGCTGTCAAGCTGTTCCTGAAGCAGCTTGTTCTGTTGGTCAACGTCGCGACGCCTCTCCTTCAACTCCAGAATCTCTTGCCGTAACTGTTGCTCCCGCTCGGAGAAAGACCTCTTATTGTCGTCAAGCGTGTGCTTTGCAGATTCGGCCTCGGCTCTCCAAGAAGCTGATTCGGTCTTCAGTTGATTGTGTTGAGCGCGGAGAGCCTGCAGAGCCTTTGCAGCGTCCGCGTGCTTGACCAATTCGGTCTCGTAGTCCTGCTGTGCCTTCTTGGCAATGTCTGCCTGCGCTCGGAGATCCTGCTGGTGGTATTTCGCTCGCTCCTTAAGTCGCTCAGCGTCATCCTTCATGCTAGAGATTTCCTCCTCGAGGATGCGCTTCTCGTCTTCGTATTTCCGAGTAACGTCCGCCTGAGAGTCTCGTAGAGTTGTGAGCTCGCTGTTAGAGTTGCTCAGTTCCGTAGACACATCCTCGATGCGCTGCTGGAGTTCCTTGATTTGGGCATCCTTCGCAGCAAGATCGGCTTCCATCTGCTCGCGGTACTGGTCCTGTGACTCGTTGATCTCATTGAGCGACTCCTCGGCACCAGCGGCGATCTCCTTGTACGACTCGACTTGCGACATGTAAGAAGACATGTGCGAGTTGGCCAGATCCAGGTCCCGCTTCAGGTCCGAGATCTCATTGATAAGTTCTTCAATTTGAGCCTCGGTCTCTGCGTCGGCATTTCTGGGTTCGGGGGCAGTCCCGGGTCTCGGTGTTGGTCGTGGCTGCAAGCGCTCCGCCTTTTCTTGGGCACTACGAAGCTCAATAGTGAGTTCGTCAACGCGAGCCTGCAGGTGGTCTTTGCTGGTCTTAGCAGCGACGAGCTCCTCTTTGACAGAGTTGATAGTGGCCATGAGTTCGTCGACGCGTTTCTGGTGTTCTTGGGTCTCGTATTCCTTCCGTTGCTGAAGCTTCCTGCTCTCGTCGACCTCCTCCGTCAACTTCCGCTTGGTCGTGTTCAGCTCTGTCTTGAATGACTCAATCTGCTCCTGCAGTCCTCGTCGAGTCTCCGATTCCGATATCTCTCGCTCGTTTGTCAGGCTCTGCTGTTGGCTGAGAGCGGCGCTCAGGCGAGCCTTCTCTTGTGTGAGACTCTCGTTGTCCTGAGTAAGGCGGTCTCGAATGCTAGTGCTGAGTTCCTTCTCCGCCGTTAGGTTCGCATTCTTGCTCTGTATGCTGTCCAGCAACGCCTTTGTCTCAACAAGATCCGATGCCAGCTGCTGACTGCGCAGATCTTGCTTGGCTGCAGACTCTGAGAGACCCTGGTTCCTCCTCTGCAGCTCCGACTTCTCGTTTTGCAATGCCTCGTAGTTCGACTGTAGCATCGCCAAGCGCTCCTGTGCCAGTTCATACTGACTGCGTAGTCTGGACACCTCTGCCGACAGGGAGTTCTTCTCCGAGGACAGCTTGTCGACCTGCTCACGCATGGCCTTGCGGTCGGTACCGGCCTCTTGTCGGTACGAGTCGAAATTACTCTGCAGCTCGCGAAGCATCGTTGTGACCTCCGGCTCTTCTATCGCGTTTTGCTCGATGCTAGCGAAGACTTCCCGTTGACTTCCACCTGGAGAGTCAAGCTCAGCAGGGCCAGACCTGTGAGTCTCTGCCATGCGCCGGAACATGTCGCGTTCTTTGATGTGCGACGCCATGCGGACAGTAATGGATTTAATCTCGTCCTGCAGGCGCATGCACGTCTCACGCAGAGAAACAAGCTCCCTCTCATTGTCGACGGCTTGTTGCTTGGCTGTAAGTGCTTCCTCGCTCTCCATCTTCTCAGCAAGCTCGCGAGTGATTCTGAGCAGCTCTTGATTCTTCGATTGCAGTTCATGAATGTCCTTGAATACAACGAACTTTTCAGTGATGAATCGGTGAGTGTCCGACATGTCGTCCAGGGAACCCTCGGCAATTTCGCCCTTCTGGAGTTTCTCGAAGCGAATCGCCTCCTCCTGAGAAAGCTGATCCCAGCCCTTCTCCTGCGCCTGGAGATTGAAGACAAGGAATTGGATCTGTACGCCCAGGTCGCGAAGTTGGGCACGTAAGATGTTGACCTCTGACTGGGCCGTGTTCAGAGCAGACTCTGCCTTTCGGGCCGCCTTCTTTGCGATGTCGCGTTCCTGATAGCTTTCGTCGGCGAGTTGAGTCATTTGGGTGTTCTCGGCTCGCAGGCGTTCGATCTCCGCCTCTAACCCGTTGAATTCCGGTGCCTTTGCCTCGAGAACCATCATAGTCTCATCCAATTCCTGAACCAGCTGCTGATTCCGTCTCTTGACATTGATCAACTCAGTCTTGACCTTCCAAAGCTCATCGAGAGCCTGAGTCGCAGACATACCCTTGCTTCTCAGCGAGCCCGGGGTTCCGAAAGGCGAGCCAGCTCTCAGGTGAGCGCCATTTGCCGTGGGAGTCTGCGGCCTGGAGCCAAATCCAGTCTGAGGAGGACCGGCCGCCTGCAACGAGCTGATCTCTTGCTCGAGCTCCTGTACCCTCTCAAAGGTCTTCTGGTGCTGCGCCTTCTCACCCTCCAGCTGCTTTTCGACTTGTCTCTTCTGTTGCGCCAGGTCATCTTGCACAGACTCGAGGCGGTTCTCGACGTCCCTGAGTCTCTGCTTGCTAGTCTCGGCCTGTTGATGTTGTAGATCAGCTAGTCGCCTAGAGGCCTCGACCTCCTGACGGAAGTTGTTCTCGGTGCGGGCGGCCTCCTCCTGAAGCTGTTGAATCTTCTTGAGGCCGGATTCCACCTTGTCCTGGGCTTCCTGCAGGCGAGACCGCAACTGTTGTTCGCCGCGGGTCAGAGAGTCGATTGTCGAACGCTGTTCGTCGTTGAGTCGCTCGAGCTCGGAGATACGGGCACCCTTCTCCTTTCGGTACTTGAGTGCCTCTTCGCGCTTTGTCTGGAGCTCCTTCTCGAACCACTCGTTGTTCTGTCGAGTCAAGTGAAGCTCCTGCTGCAGGTTCTGTTCGCGCCACTTCGCGCTGGTCGCGGCCGCCTTCTCGGCCTGAACAGACTGCTCGAGCTCGGATATCTTTTTGTTGAGTTCGGTGTTCTTCTTTTGTATCTTTTGCAGCTCCTCCAGGAGTTCCATGTTCGTCTTGTTCTTGGTCTCGATGATGGCGAGCGTGTCACGGTTCGAGGTCTCGAGGGAGGTGATGCGCGCGCGCAAAGACTCGATCTCGGATATGCTGTTGCCGCTCGAAGACTTGACTTGCTGAAGCTCAGTCTCGAGGGCCTGGCGTGCGGATTCTAAGCGGGGCAAGCACGCGTCAGTTTGAAACCCAAAGTAGACGATCTGTCGCAAACACGTCAGGTGCCAGCCAAAATGGTCGTTGATAACTTACCTTCAGTCTGAAGCTTCTTGCGCACTTCCTCCACGTCCTTCAGGGCCTTGTCGGCCGTCGCCTTGAATGTTTGGCATCGCGCCTCGGAGCTGCGGACGGCGTTCTCGAACTCAATGTCGATCTGAAGTTTCTCGGCATAGAGCGCGTCAAACTCGTGGGCCTTGATGGCTACAGCTTGCAGAACGGCAGTGACGAGGTCGGCTGTAGGCTGGCTTGCGACCGTTGAAAGCGTTGTCTCTGGCACCCCGAGATGCGTGGACAGGTACGCAAAGTCCACAGCCACTTCCGCGGCTGCCATCTTTGCGGTGAGGTCACTCGTGTTTGCAGACCATTGAGCAGTCGCCTCTGGGAAGAAGAAAAAGAGAAATCAGTGCTCCAAAGCGGTGAAGGTCAACGTGGTGGTTGCGTTGCAAGAGGCAACTTCAGGTAAAGATCGTGGGTGTTTTCCTTTGAAGTTGGAGGTCCGTCCAACAAACGATTGCGTCTAGAAGGTTGAATGAACCTTGAAAGAAGCACTGGCGCCAACGAGCTAGCAGCGGACCCCTGCCCCTTGCGGCTCCGATCAGTGTTGATTGGCTGTGGTGATGATGACTCAGAAACTAGACCATTCTGTCTCGGAACTCAGAGAGGTAAACCCGGCAATCTCCACCCCTCATCGCCCACAACGGGTCTGGACTTCTGAGGTAAGAATCTGTTTACTTTACAGCCCTGTGGACCCAGCCTCCGAGTTTCGCTACAGCAACCGTCAAAACTCCAAAGCCAGGCACAAGCTCCAAGCCAATACTGTCTTGACTATTGATTGCTCTTAATGCATACCCATGTATCTCTAAAGAAGGCTCATGATTCTTCCCCAACATGATAGTCTAGCAGTACTAGGATTATTTTGTACATCAACAAGTATCTAAATATGTAGGCTACGCCTGGCTACGAAAGGGCTTACCTTCCAGGAGAAGTGCCAGACAGTAGACTTCATAATGATCGTATGTGTTGTGCGTAGATTGGACTGCTGAAGGCAACATCGTCACCATCGTTTAAAAAACCCCACCACATCTCTCCCATATTTCCAACCCCGTAAGCCACGTCGAAACGACCATGGCCATGCCCACCGTCCCGGGCTCTGCTCTCACCCAGCCTACCACACTCCCTGGCACCGCCAGATCCAACACATCCGCGACGACTCTCCTCGCGACCCGATATCCCCTCGTGCGGATCTCCCTCTTCCACGCCTTCCTCCCCTCCCGCGTCGCAAACACAAACCGCCGCATCTTCTCCCTCATCTTCTCCCACTCGGCCATCTCGCTCTCGGGCCTGGTCCTCACCCACGCCGTCCCGTAGTCGCCCGGCTGCGGCGTGGGTCCGTACGTGATGAGCTTCGTCACCTTGATGATCCCGGACAGGATCCCGCACGCGAGCGCGAACAACCAGAAGCGCTGCCCCTCGACGTGCAGGAGCGGGGACCAGTACGGGCCCCAGAGGGAGAAGCCGGGGAGGCGCAGCGCGTCGAGGAGCGTGAGGCTCTCGAGGAGGAGGTACATGCCGTTGAAGGTGCGCGAGAAGATGTCGAGCCAGGCCTCGGGCGGGATCTTGGTGGGGTCTCTGGGCCGGTGATGGTGGTGGTGATGCTTGCAGTTGCACGTAGGCTGATGCTGCGCCGGCGGTGCTTCCGCAGCACCGGCATCTTTCTCCCCTCCGACGGTCTCTGAACGCTCAGCCGGCGCCGCAGCTTCCATCTTCTTTTCGTCCCTCTCGCCGCCGGAAGCCTTCTCGCCATCAGTGCCCGCCGAATCGGCAGCCGGAGCCGGGGACGCAGTTGGTGCGGGCGGCAGCGGCGGGCTCGAAGCGTAAAACGATGTATAGATGACATGAGCGGCCTGAAACGACTCCAAGAAACGGAACATCCGGAAAAACCGCCGCGCAAGAGCCACGGTGCCGCGCAGCTCGCTGAGCACGGCGAGGTCCGCGCTTCGGGGCTCTGTCCAGACGTGCTCGTTGCCCACCGCGACGAGCTTCACAAAGCCGCTCGTCAGCAGCGGCTGTGACAGCGTGACCATGAGGACCGCCTGAACTAAACGTAGCATCCGCTCGATACCGGCTGCGAAAAGGCGTAGGAGGTCATCAGTATTGTGCCTAGATAGAAAAGGAAGGTCGGGGTATGCTATTTGCGCTGTGTGTTCGAGGTGAGGACATACCAGCGTCCGTCCCGAAGCGGACGAATTGTTCCAGCTTTGTAGGCCGGTATATGGCCTGCGGCTCGGCCATCTCGCCGTCCAAATCTCCAAGTCTACAAAGCGCTCAATTGCGTGTGAATCAGGTGAGATCAAGGAGACTTGATGGAATCGCATAACCGAGCGACCTCCGAAGAGGACTTCAAGTGATGGTCGTGGTGAGATGAGAGAGGTGCGGTCGGAATACTGCCCCTGATTGGCATGGCTCAAGGATGGGTTCGGGTTAAATATCTCACCAGAGAACTTCCACGTTTACAAAGTAAGTAATGGGGGCCAAACAACTCAGTACGAAACAGAAATCCTAAAATTTTACATTACTCTTCAAAGAATTTAATGCAATTCTTACAAAGCACAAGTCAGCGGTCGGAATCAAGCTGTGCCGGTATTGGGACCAGCCCCGGGCGAAAGCAGACAACACTGTGAGCATCACATCGCGGCTTGGTCACTATGTAGATACAATGCATTCCCAACGGAACGACTATGTAGGGTGAATGTACAAGTCGAGCATTTATTGTTTTCGAAATCAAGCACACAACGCCAATGCCTGCGAAACGCAATCTACGCTATCTCGCCGAATTCCCCACGCTCCCTTACTGGCCTGGGGCAACCAGGTGCCCCTGAGCTCTCGTGTCGTGTGTCCATCCACCAGCTAGTGCCGGGCCACCGGACTTCAGCGCGTAATCCTGCATGCGCTTCTCAAGCTCCGGTCGGAAGTGGCGGATAAGACCCTGAATGGGCCAGGCGAAAGCCTCACCGAGAGCTACGGGATGATATGTCAGTTTTCGAGACTGGTAGGCAATGCAAATCATAGGAAGACATACCGCAAATAGTGTGACCCTCGACCTGCTTCGTCAACTCCTGCAGCATGTCGATCTCCCTCTCACGTCCCTGTCCGTGCTGGAACCGGCTCATGATCTGCTCCGTCCACTTGCTGCCCTCGCGGCAAGGAGTGCACTGGCCGCAGGACTCGTGGCGGTAGAAGTGCGATAACCGGGCAATGGCACGCACGACATCGGTGCTCTTGTCCATAACGATGACAGCCGCGGTGCCGAGACCGGACTGGCTGTCCTTCAAGCCATCGAAGTCCATGATCTGATCATCGCAGATGCGCTTAGGCAGGATGGGTGTAGACGAGCCGCCAGGGATGACAGCGAGCAGGTTGTCCCAGCCTCCACGGATGCCGCCGCAGTGCCTGTCAATCAGCTCCCGCATCGGAATACTCATCTCCTCTTCGACAGTGCAGGGGTTGTTGACGTGACCGCTGATACAGAACAGCTTCGTGCCCTGATTCCGCTCCCGGCCGAATCCAGCGAACCAAGGTCCGCCCCTCCGACAAATGGTAGGCGCAACGGCGACGGTCTCAACATTAGCCACAGTCGAGGCACAACCAAACAGACCGATGGCCGCAGGGAATGGCGGCTTGAGTCTGGGCTTGCCAGGCTTTCCCTCAAGCGACTCGATCAAGCTAGTTTCCTCGCCACAGACGTACGCACCGGCACCACGGTGGAGGTACACGTCGAAGTCGTAGCCCGAGCCACAGGCGTTCTTGCCGATCAAACCATCCGCATAGGCCTCGTTGATGGCCTCCTGCAAGATGGCGGCCTCGTGGTAGAACTCGCCGCGGATGTAGATGTAGGCGGCGGTGGCATTCATGGCGCGACCGGCGACCAGGCAGCCCTCAACCAGCTTGTGTGGGTCTTTTCGCATGATCTCGCGATCTTTGCAGGTGCCAGGCTCGCCCTCATCGGCGTTGACGACCAGGTAGCGGGGTTTCTTGTCATTTTCCCAGCCCTTGGGATTCATGAAAGACTGTGGGCAGCAGACATGTTAGCACTGATACCTCCAATCTAGATGCCATGTTCGAATAGGTATAAGGTGATATCGACGTACCCATTTCAACCCCGAAGGAAAACCAGCACCTCCTCTTCCTCGCAGACCCGACGCCTTGATCTCGCCGATGATCCAGTCGTGGCCCTTGAGTATGATCTCCTTCGTCTTGTGCCAGTCTCCCATCTTCTTGGCCGACTTCAGATCAGGCGGGTACCGTCCGTACAGGTTCTGGAAGATGCGGTCCTGGTCCTTGAGCCCGCCGTACTGCCTCTTGGGCGTGCCATCTTGCACGGTCGCGAAGCCCCGGGTGTGCTGCTGCGTGCCTGTCGCCGCTATCGTAGGCGTCACCACCCTCGAGAGGGACTGGGTAGATGCCTTGGTCGGTACTGCTGTCCGTGATAACATTGTGAATGTGGGTGTGCTTGCTCGGGCGAGCGATGTCGGGTGTGCCAATGGCAATGGCAGCAGGTCGGTGGTCTTTGATGTAGGTGCCCCAAGCAACAGAGGACGGGAAAGTCGACGGCGTCGTTGAGCAACTTTAGTGGGTCAGTTTGGTAAAGACCCGGGCGTGATTGGGCAAAGGAGCTTAGTGCAGTTACAGGCCCTACCGCTTTATCAAAGCTAGGTTGTCAAGAGGCCGCGCCGTGTTAGTGCAGTATGAACAAGGGTGGCAACCCCCCAAGCTTCCGCCATGTCATAGATATTCTTCAGATCCGAATGGCTGTCCGTAATGCCGTGTCCATCGGCGCCGGTTCAACGGGTCATTCGAACGCGACGCCGGACTTCCACCGCCGCGATATTCCGACTCCATACAACAAATTTTAACTGCCTCTCTATTGCCATTTTACGGCACAGCGTCTATCGCGTTGAACGTGCGCAAAGGCTCTGTAACTCTTGGTAGCAGCTCTGCTTTCCTCTGCAAGCGATTGTGCGCCGAGTCCCGCTCTTCACTCCTCAACGCCGATCCGGACACCAGCTACTATTGCGATCATGAACGCGTCGTCAACAAGCCGGTCAATTACACCACAAAAGCCTTGAGGCCCTCGTACACGACCACAAGACCAAGCAGCCTGCGCGTCCCTCTGACCATCCGCATCGCCTTGACCCGCCACCCCCCCTCCGAATCCCTTCACGATGTCCTCCTCCGCCAACAAGCGCCACTCCATCCTCCCACCCCTCAAAGACTCAGGCCCCAAAGCCCCCGTGCGCTTCTCCTCGTCGCTCATCATCGCCGACTCCGCCATCCTGACCGGCACCCACCTCATCACCCTGCGCACCGAGAGCCTGGTCCACCCGCGCGCCAAGATCGAGTCGCAGGCCGGCCCCGTCGACGTCGGGAAGCGCTGCATCGTGCAGGAGCGGACGCACGTCGGCGTGGTGGCCCCCGCCGCCGCGGACGCCGTGTCGCCATCGCCCGCGGGCGGCGGCGGCGAGGGCCAGGGCGTCACCATCAGTGACTACTGCACCGTCGCGGCCGGCGCGGTCGTCGAGGCCGGCGGGACCATCGTTGGGGAGGGGAGCGTGGTGGGTGTCGGCGCGAGGATTGGGAGGGGGGCCCGGATCGGGGAAGTGAGTTGTGTCCTTTTTGTTCTTTCTTTTTTTTTTTTGCTTTGATGTTGTCTTCAAGTTGGATTCTGTGCAACACCTTATAGTCTCTGCCGACGGCTGACCGGGAATACGTGTAGTGGTGCACAATCTCTCCGCGAACCATCATCCCTCCCGGCGCCAAGATCGACGACTTCACTGTCGTGTTCGGGAACGGCCAGCAGCGGCGCGACAAGCGAGACGTCAAGGATATCAGGAAGAGGATGCAGGTACGGCAGCTCGAGGTGCTGCAGAAGCTGATCCCTAGCAACCCGGCAAAGTTTGGGTGAACAACAAGCACCGAGGGACGATACGAGGAGTCAAAACAAGTCAAACTCTCCAGCTGGGAATCAACACATCTTGAAGACGGGTCGGAATTCCCGGATAGCACGAACGTCGAGGACGGGACAGGTGGGCGGACTGACTCAGGGACAAACACACCGTCACAAGAACTTATCCGGTTCAGCTCTCGTGACGAGCCGCGCTTGCGGCCCAGGGCCAGGACCTTGAACTGAAACCTCCGTCACCGGGGAGAAAGAGGCTGGTGCAGGCTCCCCAGACTCGGTGGGTGAAGGCCTCCCATCCGGCAGTCTTAGGATCATCTCATTACGGGAGGCATCTCCGGTTTACTAGCAGCTGGCTTCGCAGCGTGTCCCGTTACCACACAGTCAGCTTGGTAGCAGAATTGACACAATTTTCAAGTCTACCGAACGCCTTGCTGCGAGACAAAGAAGCAATCTTTTCCAGCGCCGATGCCAGTGCCCATTCCATGTGTGAGTCCCATGTTAAAAAATAATAATAAAAAGACAAAAAAAAACGCACCCATGTCGACGAAAATGCGCGAACAAAGGGAACAGCCCCAGAGAATCACAACTCTCTCGGGCTCATCCAAGCCGTGGTGCCGATACCCAGGTTCAGCCCATGCTCGGCCCACCATCTACGTATGTTTCTCTGGTCCCCAGGCGCGTCCTCGAGCGCTTCCTCAATATCCATCATGCGGTACTCCACCTTCTTCGCCCGGCGGCCGTCCATGCCGGGCAGCTCGCCATGCGCATAGCCCACCCACCAGTCCAGCACCCCGAGGTGCGAATACAGCGTCGGCTCGGTGAGGATCTGCACGTCAAACGTGATCTTGTCGTCGCCCTTCAGCTCGCGCCACAGCTCCAGCACGTCGACCTGCCCGTACCGGCTCGCGTGCTTGCACAGCTGCTCCTCGTGGGCGAAACGGAGGCCACTATCGACCCACCACCTGATGACCTCGAGCCGGCCGTACTGCGCGGCCGCCAGGATCGATTTGCCGGGCTTGAGCTCCATCTCGTCCTTGGTCTCGCGGTACGTGTCGCGCCACCAGTCCAGAACGTCGACGTAGCCACGCGCAGACGCCTGCTCGAGCGCGGCGTGCGTGTACTTGAGCTGAAGCCTGGAGCGCGCCCACCACCGCAGGATGTGCACGTAGCCGTTCTTGGACGCGACATCGATGGCCTCGGTGTCGTACTGCTTCTCGAGAAACGACGGCGACGTGAGCCACCAATCCAGGATCTCGGTGCGCGGGAAGTACGCCGAGGCTTTTGTGGGGATGGTCTTGCCGTCGAACGAGTTAAATAGGAGCGGGCAATTCTTCTCGATGTAGCGCAGGACGTCGATGAGCGTGAACTTGAAGAGGAGCTTCGTGGCGAGGGCGGACAACTCGCGGAAGCACTCGGGGGCGGCGGAGAGCTTCTTGCAGATGGCGTCCGTGTCGGCCGAGAGGATCGTCCATTCAAGCTCGTGCTGATAAACGGAGAGCTGGTCGTTCGGGTTGCGCGGCTCGAGGCGCCAGCCTTGCTGTGTCGGCATGGGCAGTTGGGTGTAGGCGCCGCACGCCTGGGCCAGCTCCCAATCTCCGACGTGCTCGAAGATGATGCTCCACAGCTCCGTGGGCAGCTTCTTGGCTGGAGGTTTCTTGTTGCTCATGTCGACTTGATCCTGCTTCGACGTGTCTATTTGACTGTGCGTCGTGGCGTCGATGTCGTGACCAAGTGACAGCAGATCGGACTGATTCTTGATTACGGACAGCACTTCGTTCAGACCGTCCCACTTGACGACCTTTTTCGGTTGGGCTACGAACGAGAGCTCGGTCGTGTCGTAATGCCAATGGACCGCCGGCAGCACCCTAACCCAAGTATATTTCCTGTGTAACTTGCTCATCTGCTTCTTCGTGACGGGGTTCTCCCACTCGTGATTCGACATGCCCGGCACCAGAAGGATCCTCTTGGACGTGTCCCAACTTCGCAGTACCTCCAGCAAGAACGTATCTGCAATGCCGTGGATCATCTTGGCGAGATTGTCGGCGGTGATCGGAGCCAGGACTAGTAGGTCCGCCCATTCGACCAGCTCGTAGGCCTTCCGGTGTAGTGCCTCAATGTCTTTCGGGCCGCCAGCCTCTTCTCCCGTGGCAAGGCTTTTGTTCTGGTAACAGACAATCTCTTGGGCAAGGCGGTGGGTCATGTCGTCGACGATAGCCTTGACCTGGATCTGGGGCTCCTTAGACAGGCGGACGGCGATGGTCTGAGCCCAGGCTACGTCCCTGGAGCCGTTGGCGGCCACGAGTAGTCTGAGCTTCCGAGGTCGTTGCATCTCGTTAATCGACACGCCGGAGCCGAGCCTTGTGAAGCTGGGTGGGCCGAATCTGGGTGGTGGCTCGTCTGCTGAAGCAGAGCCTTCTGCTGCCGAGGCGGAAGCCATTTGTGATGGTAAGTTGGGTTGGGGCGAGCAGATATCGATCCTGGATGTTTGAAAATGGGGCTGGTAGGTCTTTGAAATTAGACCCTTGAAGTCCCTTGATTGACAATTGACATCAGACGTGGAGGGATTCGCAAGGAGTCGAGTGGAGAGCTTGGCAACATTCGAGCCAAGGCAAAGGTTGCTAGGTCAATGCGTTCGGTCTTACAACGCGCCGTCGGTGGATTGCGGGGAAATTTGCAGGAAGTGCTGGGTGCGGGAGAAGAATCGTCTGATATCCGAATGACAGGTCAAGATCGTCGAGAGGTCAACCATACGTCCAACGTGATTCGAGGTGGTCAACTGGGCCGTTGCGCGCGATGACGTTGGGGAGCACAAAGGCGAGGTTTGGTGTTACCAGCCCAGCCCAGCCCAGCCCAGCCCAGCGCTTCTTCGTCCCGAAGCACGCTTCTGGAGTCAGGTATCTGTAACGAGAGGTATTCGTTGCCAGAGGATGACTCCAAATTCCAGTTTCGAGTCTGACAATCTGAGAAGGTCGGCGGAGAATGGGAGAGGGAGAGAGAGGGAGTCGACCGGCAAAAAGGTCCCTGAGGTATGTCTACCAAGTAGTGACGAGAAGAATAAATGGCATGAGGTTGAAACCCGACTTTTTCCAGTCCCAAGTTGGCCCGGGAGCAGGGGTCTTTCAACTAAAAGGGTGCAGCTGCAGGTGGCGCCTGTTGAAAACGCTCACCTGCACGTTGACGTTGTTCCAACCCTGCCAGCATTGCGCTGCCAGCCCAATCACTTTGTGCGGATTTGACCGCTCCAAGGACGTGCAGGAGGACCCCGTCTGCCGCTTCTTAGCGCATACCGCCCAGTGTATACCCCAGACTTCCGGTGCCAATCCGCACCCTGCCAGAAGATTCAAGACAACCGCGATCCCCTGCTCCATGCTAGAGCATCTTGACGACATTTCCAAGCCATTGTACTCCACGTGAACTGATGCTTAATTGTTTTGTTTATGGGCTGCTTCAGCACGTTTCCACACCCACTTCAAAGACACACCCCTTGTGGACTGTGGATATAATCCCTCTGCATTTAAGTACCTAACATAGAAAACATCTACCAACTCGGACTTCTATTATCCTCTCTCACACTTGTAGACAATGCTCATCGTCGACACGATACGGATGCATCCCCTGCTGACGACCATGCGAACCGATGTGGGACGTGAGCCCGGTGAAATCTCTCGATTAGTCTTCCAGACTGATGTATAGTGGAAAAGCGCAGCTTTTGTGTATCGATTGACTTAGCGATGCTCTACTATGAGCACAAAAGCCAAATGGCCGTAGCCTCAGGCTCCACTTTGCTGGACCGTCTTCTCTTTCTCCTTCTCCTCTATCTCCTTTTGTCTGAGCTGATACATAATGGTGAGGTCTAGCGGCACTCTCTCACCCATCCACGTAGCCCTCTGCGTATGATCTCTGATGGCACTGTCCCACTCCAGCCCTTCCTCGTCCGCTATGATCATCAAGTGTCAGCACATTGTCTCTCCTTCCACAGACGCTCAGAATAGGTCACAGTCCACTATGGCAAACTTAGCCGTAGTAGCTTATCAAGATGACCCTCAATACCAACGATGAGAGGCATGACCTGTCTGCGTGCTGAGAGAGGGGGGCTGGGTAGCATACTGTTGGGGTGAACGAGTACCGACAACGGCCCACGCCAAACTGTTAACCAGGGGATGAAGGCGCCGAATTGTGCGGGCGTGAACAGGTTCACTTCAAACATGGCGAACGGGTGAGGACCAACGGGCTGATTCTCGTGAGTACATAACTCAGGATTGGGGGTCCTTCGGCAGAGGCCTGGAGGCGCACGAACCTTGTCCCAGAATTTATAGATGCGTAACTCAGGGACTGTACATGACCCAAGTATGTACAAGTCAATAAGAGCAGAACAAGGTGAGAGTCTGGCGGGAAGCGGCTCACATTCTCTCCTGATTCTGTCATATAGCTGCCGGGCATAGTCCATTTGAAATGTTGTGTAGTAGACGTGAATATCGCTGCATCGCAGATACCTCAAGTCACTTTGTGTCCCAGCATGGTTTCCAGGGCTGTTTGATAGGGAACTCACAAGCCGCCCCTCCGACCCTTGCTGAGCGGATCGACGAAGGTCTCGTAGGCCTTGCTCAGCACGCCGGTCTGTGGGTTCTTGAGGCTCTTGCCGTCCTCGGATTTCTCCTCGGTGAGCGGGGGCGCATCTTCGTATCCGGCAGCTGGTGAAGGAAACGTGTACGTGGCGAAGTGGGTGGTCATTGTTGCGGGAGGTTGTTGAGGGTCATGCAAGAGAAATTGATCTGCGAATATCGCGGGTCTATCTCATCTGGATTGGGGACTGTGATTGTCCACATATGTATAGTGAGTGAGGTCTTGGGTCGGGAGTTGTTGCGGACGCTTACCCGAAATGTACTTTAGGTTTGTCGTCCCACACAAACCCCCACAGCACTCCCAACTCGGCATGTGGGCACCCGGGCAGCCGGGCTCCCGTGCTCCGGCCGTTTTAGGGTTTGTCAGCAAAGCCATAAGCATTTGTGAGGGTTTCAAATGCTTGGAAATAAAGCAGGATCGTAGTGATTCATCATAGGGATTCTGGCTATCATCATCACCCCGTTTTTTGGGGACCATGCATTGGTCTCATATATATCCAAGGTAAATGTGGAAAAGCGATGTCAGAGAGAATAGCACCATGAACACGCCGCTCAGCGGCCGTAACGATCCCCGGAGCTGCTCGGGCCACAGCCCCTGTAAGCAACGGCACAGGCCGCCGCTAAGTTCAACGTCAGCCCGTTAAATCCCCAAAGCGGCCCTCCCCTACACCTGATGTCACTTCCCTTCCCACCGACTGCTTGCGTCGTGTGCCAGCTGAAAACTGCAGTGAATTCGTCATGTTTCCTCATGTCCTCTATACAGTGCAGGTGTCAAGGCTTTTTGTTGATGAGATCAAAGGGCCAGACCGTCCCCCCCCCCCCCCGACTCGGCCCGCCGAGCGCGAGTGACCTACTTGAAGGTAATACATCGGGGACGGCACATGTTCAAAAGACTACGATATACAATCCCAGGGCGTGTTGATACATATAAGCCTTGCCTACAGGCCACAAGAGCTCAATTCTGAGAGGCAGGCCGCACGACAAATCTACTGTATCTCGCCTCAGTTGGCAAGTACTCATAGCCTGGGGGCATCTGGCCTAGCATCACAACCTCGACCGTCCAACTTGTGCCTGAAATATCGCCCACCTGATCCCACAGCTTCTGGAAGCTCTCCTGGTTGTGCAAATACGTCTCCTCGGAGGCATCCTCGGGCACATCTCGCGCCTGAGGGACTAGCGATCCCACTTGTCTGCCAAACACGAATGCCTCTTTCTTGCCATGCAACAACCTGGCCATCCGACTGCCAATGTGGACTTGAGCTTCCCAGCTGAAGAGATGAAATATGTTTGCAGCGTGGACGATCGACATCTTCCCGTCTAGCTTGCCCAGCTCCGGATTGTCTGGGTTGAGAAGGTCTCCCGTCACAAAAGTCATCTCCTCGAGCCTGCCACGGTCTCGAAAAAGGTCGTATCCCAAATGTATCAGATCAGGACGGAGATCCGTCGCAAACAGCTTCGAGGGAGGGACACCTGCACACAGGAGCTGCCGAATGTTTTGGCCCAGACCGCAGCCGAGATCCAGAAAGGCATCGTCTGAGCCTGTGGCCGTGAGACGTGAGATGGCAATCCGATAATTGGGATCGGCCTCAAGGCCTTGAATGCGTGTAAATCCCCAGAGACCGAAACCCGGGTAAGGGGCGATGGCATAGGCCTGATCTCTCTGCGGCGAGTCAGCTCTCCTCGTCCAAATGCTTGGAGTGCAGGCCGGCACAAAGTTGCCTTACTATTCTGTGGATCTGGGATTCCACTTCCTCTGGTGATATGTTGCTGTAGTCTTGTAGTAACTTTTTGAAGGGTCCGATCTCTGCGGGCAGGTCTGCCCTATATTTTTTGTTGCTGGTATTCATCCTGATCCGTGATGGTCTCCTGCAGCTCCATGCTGTGAAGCGCAACGAAGTCCCCTGAATGCTGCTTCCACGTTGATGAAAGGCTCAAGTCAAACTACCATGACGCAGCGTGAAAGGAGAGTGTTACTAAGCTAGTGCCAATGCTGTGTAACCTGGTTGCTTGCTCAGTTATGCAGGTGTGGAACTTGAACGCTCTTAGCCAGGTCACTAGCATGAACACATTGCCTAGCTTTCGAAATAGCGTCTCACATGGCAAAATCTTATTTGGTGAGGGTATTGGAGCATCCATTCATCGTCTGAAAGTGGATGTATGAGATGACAGGTCACAATGAATGATCGTTGATTCGTACACCTTTGCCGTTGCTCATATTTCAGGGCCTCTGGATCTTATGTTCATCAGGCATACCGGATGTGGACGTGAATGCCATGGCCTTCTTCTTCGCAAGTATTCAGCAATGTGTCAGGACCTTCTTTTCTTCCGAGTGATACGTCATGAACATGGAACCAGGCAACAACTGGTCTTGGAAGTGGATTCATATGCAGATGCTTCCGTCCTCCACAACAATATTCACAGTTCTATGTGCCCTCATCGCATGCACGTGAAATAGATCTCAGATCAAGGCTGCTCCCCCATCCAATCTCATCAAAATACGAAGCCCAAAGCAGCCATCATATCTAGTTCTCCTCAGCCGCAAGCCGTCCCGAAAGACGGCACTCCGTCAATTGTCGCCACATTCGTCCTCAAAGTTTGGGTCTAGAACATGACTGTCGAGAGCATCCACTGCGTGCTACCCCTATCACTCAGTATCATGCCATTCCCGGATTTTACATCTACGAAGAAGTGCGAGGCATTGGCTCTCCATGTTCGTTCCTAGACCAGCACGACGACGTCGTCAGCCCGGTCACTCTGGTTCTCCATGGCCCCTGGACTTTGTACTTTGATGGCAGTAAGGCCTTCATCGCATTGTTGCCCGGAAGGCGATCATGTATCATGTGAGCAGTGCATACAGAGCGGAGATCATGTAAAACGCATATGCATGCGTCAGTCTCTGTTCGCTTCTGGCTTAGTTTATATACTGGCCCTGGGGTATGTACGTCCAATCCGAGAAATAAGCCGGCGTTCCTCCGCTGCCTCCGTTGCTAGTGGCGTATATCCCCACGAATGTGCCTCCTACTCGTTAGCTTGCCCTCATGAAAGTCCTTCCGGATCATGCCCCCTTACTCACCCGTGAAACCATAGCTCAAGGCACTGTTTGCAGCGTACAGGACTGTCTGCATCTCCGACTCCGCGTCTGCCGGCCCGACCGCGAACGAGAAGTGCGTCATGTTGGGCGACTTGATCTCGAAGGTCAGCGGACGCCCCACCCAAGCGCTCGGGAGAGGTGCGATAATGGGACTGGGCACCGAGACGGAGGAGATGCCTCGGTACCGAACCTGCGGTATTAGCTCTGTCGGGTCGGGCGGCTGCGTCAGGTTCGTACCGGGGAAGGCCTGTGTGCTCTCGTTCGCGGGCAACATCACCAGCCCTAGTTCGAGGTGGTGATTTTGTGTCAGGAATGCGGTGACACCTGCCTCTTCATCGAGAATACTAGGAGAATAGTCAAGAGTGACGCGGTAGATGAAGAGGGTGTCCTGTTGTCTGCGGCCGATGAAAGTCTGGCCTGAGGCAGCGTAGTTTCCGTTCAAAGCCGTCAAGTTGAGAGTCGACGGGAGGAGTTGCAAGGTGTTCGGATGGCCTTCCGGGGAAATGGTGAATGAAGACGTGTTCGGGAACCGCCAGTAGGTAAAGTGAGCCGGAATACTTGAACCAGGGGCGAAGTCATAATTGTCACCTTCCTTGATAGATGGGCCGGAGCCTGGGATGTCTTCATCCACAGGTGGGAATTGCCAAACACTCATGTTCCCACTGACGGGAGTCCATATGGGAAATTGTCCCTCATCCCACGTCACAGCCGTCATGACCGTCTCCCGGCCCATGGGATAATACTCATACGCAGGCCCAGATCTTGTCGACAATGCAACGCCCCACCATTTCCCGCGCGGGTCCTGGAACAAATCTGCGTGTCCTACCGTCTGGAAGTAACTCGTTGTGTTCGCAGCCGTCAACACCGGATTCGCAGGGTCAGACTCGTACGGGCCCGTGAGAGTTTTCGAACGCGCGATTGTCACTTCGTGGCCCAGTCCGGTACCACCCTCTGCAATCACGAGGTAGTAGTACCCATCCTTAGAGTACAGATGCGGACCTTCGGGAGCCTGACCGCCTGTGCCATTCCAGAGGATCTGCCAGTCGCCGACTTCGCCAGTGGTAAGATCCACAGAGGCGAGTTCCAGGGCCGGGTAGACTTTCCAGTAGTGCGAACCCACGATATAAGACTGTCCATCGGCATCCCAAAAGGGTGATGTGTCGTAGCCGAAGAAGGGAAAGTGGGTTGCATTGCTCCAAGACAAGGGATCATAGGGATCTGTGGACTTGAATATGATCTGTACAAATTTAGTTTAGAATTTGTTCGAAAAGCACCATACGGCACGCTTTATCTCACGTTATCCCATCTTGAGGAGTCGTTGGCTGGCCGCTTGTCGTCGAAGACGAGAGTTGTCACGAGCCAGAAGGTTCCATTGTTGTATCGAATAGACGGAGCCCAAATACCACTAAGATGCCCTATCAGCTGCCCTGAACTGGAGATAGCCTCTCATGTTTTGATATTGGCCCACCTCGTTGAGCTGTTCGTATAGGCGAGTGATGGTAGCTGCTCTTCTCTGTTGAGAACGTTTCCTGTAGCATCGCTCAGTCAGATATGTCAGGCCTCGCTAAGAATTTAAGCGCTGAGGCACTGTGAGAAACATAGAGTGGATTACCAATCAGTTTCCAATTTTGGAGGTCTTTGCTTGCGTGTATTGGGATGCCTGGGAAGGCGTTGAAGCTAGAGGAGGCACAGAAGAAAGTTTCATTCCATTCTGGCACAAAGATACAGCTAGGATCAGGGTGGAAGCCTGGCAAGATTGGATTATGAAAAGTCGAATTCGTTCCGTACGCTGAACACGGCAACATCGCAACGAAAACACACCGCAATAATGTCGTCAGAGGTGGCATTTTGGAAGTCATCTGTTCTTTTCTGCCTCACGCTCACAGTAGACCGGTCGGTATGTTGCCAACGTTTACCAGTGGATTGTTACTTCTTGCCTGAGCAATCAAGTTAGTTCAGTAACTTGTTGTCTATCCATGCAGGTGGCCTTTTATATGTGCTTGAAATGTACATGCTGGTAACGCATTTATTTCTGTTCCCCGCATCACTGCACGAGTTTGCCGTCGCCTGGGTAAATGGACTTGGGCCCGGGCCTTGGTGCATCACCCGCAATATCCTGTCGGCAACAAATCTGCCGAGAGTGCGCCAAAGAAGCGTACCATAACATGCTCCAGTACATGCAGTACTAACGAGGATAATTGGTTGCGTTAAAAGGAGCTGCAATGACGCGTCTGGTGGTGCCACCGCGGCGACTGACAAACCTCAAGGCGCGACCTGAATGTAAAACTCTGTATTGAGCATTTGGTAAACCACAACACACAAGCGGCCGGCTGTGTACATATATACTTGCTCCTGGTAATGTAGCACAGACAGATTAAGCGAAGCGAGGGCTCAAGTCGACCACAGTCTAGTCTTGATGCCAGATGAACGACCAGAGCCTACCTGATAGGAGGTTGTTTCAGGCCCAGAAGAGATGATCATTGATGCGATTGATCGTTATCCTACGGTACAAATATGAAAAGTGTTGGTGGAGACCTCGTGGGACTGCAAGGGTCTTAGTCGACTGCTCAAAACGGAAAGGCACGCAGAGGACATCTCCCAAGATCATCTCAAGTAAATGATCTGTACTTTTTCCAGCAAACCAAGTCATTCTGAGGCTAAAGGAAAGACATATGTACTTGTTCTGTCCAGTACCACCACGTCTCGTGAATACAAATGAGACTGAGAGGCAGCTCGGACGCAGAGATGCTATTATGGATGTCTCTAGCCTCTCAGCAGAAACAGAGTTAGTGCGCTCTCTTGTATGCTTAGTGCCCAGGAGACAAGCTGTTAAGCAGCATTTGCAAATCACTTTGTAAATGCACTGTGGTAAAACCCTTACTCCATGAAACATGATGAAATGTGGTGTTGTGTTATACCTGACTACCTAGGTATGCATTTCACGTTCACGTTGCCGGTAAGCTATGTCCGTTATAATGAGACTAGGCTTGCAGGAACAGTCTTTTCGTTACATTTGTACGTTAGTCAGCCTAGCTATTCTGGGCTATTTCAGGCCGTATGACAGCCCTGGAGAGTGATCTTTCCCTCTGTTACACACACACACACAAACACACACGAATATACAGACTTTGGCATCAGCCTCAACCCTTCGCCGTACGCGTACGAAGTCATCCCAATAGTATTGGTCAATTGGTAGGTTTGAGGGTCCCTGGCCACTATTTGCCGAGCTCCCAGCGTCTGTCAACAAACCAATGTCAATCAAGAAGAGATTCGTATTCAGAGGCCGTTCAAACGTAGCCTACTACATCATAAGGGGCAAGCGGTACATATTATTCCAGCATCATGGCCAAGCGAGCAATATTTTAAGTAGCTTATGCCAGAGTTAAAATTTTCTAGCTAGAAAGCTAACATATTTCCCTTTTTCCTAGAGAACAACCCTTAAGCTGTCATACCAAAATCTTGACCATTAGGCAATGCTTAGGCCTATGGCAACAAACTCCTATTGTGCGCTAGGGCGGATTGATCCACAATTCCAACAGACTACATGCGATGTTTGATTATACACTTGGCATTCATGACAGGTCCTAACAAATAATGTCAACAACAAAATTCTAGTGCAGTACCTAGGTAACCATGCATGCCAGTCTTAATCAAAACCTGATTGACCGGCATGTGGCCTTCTCGATAGCATAATTACATACCAACCAGCTGACATGTTTGCTGATAGCTTTGATAGGTAAACGTAGGTAGTTGCTGAGGGGCTACTCAATTACTTGGTCAATTGGAAGATCCTGTGGCACCTAGGTGTCAATTTATAAACACGTACATGATTTCTCTTGTGTGCAGTTTGCGCTCTTGAACACTTTCAGTGTTTGTTTTGTAAAAAGATGTTTCTGACAGATGGGTACTGATGGCGGGGGTTGAGGAGCTGATGAACAACACTTGTTTGTTTGGTACTGTCAAGGCTGGTCTGTGTAGGTCTCTGGGGTGTTTCTTGATGGTGTGTGGCAAGAGGGAGAGACGGGGAAGGAATAAGGAGGGTCCAAGGGCACTTCTTTATACTGAATTCTCTTGGGGCACTGGGACTCAGGGACACACTATGACGAAGAAAAAGCCAAGTCACTGCAGGCCCCGAGGTGCTTGAGTATTATTGATGACTTTCAGAAGCTCAATGACTGCAGGCTGTATAGGCCCTCTCACAGAAAATCTGACAGACAAATTCGTCCCGTCATCAGCGTAAAAGGAAGTAGACTGCCCCAACTCGACGTCAGTGACACGTGCCTGTCACAACTGATCCTAGGCTCACGGCTTGAACACCAAATATCCATCATCATGTCTAGGCGCTTGACTGGGCTGCTCCAGAGTCCCAAGTCACTCAAAAGAAGCATCAACTGGCACAAGTGGTCTGCCGGGTTATTGTGAGTAGGAACTTCTTCGGGGATGGGCATCCGGGTCTAGGCATGGAGTTCCAAGGTTGCAGGAGCTCCAAGCTATAGGTATGAAGTATCCAGTCACGTTCAGCGTGTCAAGAATTTGAGGAGTTACCACATTCGAGCAAAGAGTCTGGACCATTTATCAGCAATGAGTTGTCAACCTTGGAAGGTACGTCAGGTCTACTTTGGTACTATTGGCCTTCCTGGTTGCTTGCGCTCTCCATGTTTCTGGCCCAATTGAACCAATAACTCTCTCCCAGGTTGTCGATGTCCATGTTGACATCAACATCACCAAAGACATCAGCTACCGGGTCCATGTCAGCCCATAAGAAAGGTGTCCTTGACCACTCAGTAGTGGCGTTGAAACCTGACGAAGGACCTGCCTGACCAGGTACCAGACCGCTCTGATTATCTACAGCCATAGCAGCATCGTGATAAGTGGCGGTCGTTACCGAGCCTTGTTGATCCACACCAGAGGAGGTCAAAGTGGGTTGATAGCCTGGTTCGACGAACGAATGATCATGTTGTCCATACATGGGAGAGGAGCCGAGTCCCGGATGCTGAAGAATCTCCGCCCCAGTAGTTTGAACTGACGAGCGATCAAAACTTCCTCCTGTCTCGGTGTTTTCGGAGAACATGGCCTGGTGGTTTGCCGCCACTTTCCCGCTCAGAAGCCCGCGCCAGTGTTCGCGAAGGCCCTCCTCCGAGTAGAACGGACACGGACTTGCCGGGACCGTCATCTGATGATCGTCCAGCTCCAGCTGTCGGATAGAACTCTGGTCGCCCCGCAAGCGCTCCATCTCCTGGCCCCGGTGCTTGCGGGCCTTGGCCATCAGCTTGCGGAGCGGCACGAAGGTCTGGAGCTTCTTGTTGACGTTGGACTGCGCCGGTATCAA
Source organism: Dendrostoma leiphaemia (assembly GCA_026120015.1). Classification (NCBI taxonomy): domain Eukaryota; kingdom Fungi; phylum Ascomycota; class Sordariomycetes; order Diaporthales; family Erythrogloeaceae; genus Dendrostoma; species Dendrostoma leiphaemia. The sequence continues at coordinate 41,518 of JALRMF010000261.1, read as the reverse complement.
CCAGCCGCTGTGGAGCGCCAGCCACGCCCGCTCGACGATGGGCGAAAACGGCCGGCGGGATATCTCGATCAGCATGAAGACGACGGCGTACCAGTGCGTATAGGTCTGGAACATCCAGCGCCACTGCCGACGTTTCTGCTCGGCGTTGAGTGCATGATTCCACTCGGCGACCTGGATGGCATCGACGAGCAACTTGTTCCGAGTCTCGTCTGAGTTCTGCTGGCTGGTGGCGGAAAAGAGCGTCGGGAAGTAGACTATGAGCGTCATCTTGGACACGGTCAGGTGAATGCTGAGCTTCCCCACCCAGTAGGCGATCGTGTCATCTGATTCTACGTATTTGAAAGAATCCGAATCGACGACACCGGCGAGTTCTTCCAACAGGCGGCTTTGATCTTCCAAGCTCGGTGCACCCTGTTTGCCTCCGAGTATCATCCGTCTGGTGATGTCGCAGATCTTGAAAACGTCAAGCGGGAATGTCATATTGGTCCAACCCTGGCGCGATGGAGGAGTTTCTCTGGAATCAGGGCTGATATCGGTGTCATCGATGTTGAGGGGAAATTTTGTATCAAAGCTGTCCGCTGTGATCGTAAAATCGAGGCCTTGGTCTTCTGATGCTCGCACGTCAAGCTATCCAACAGTCATAAGTGAGCATGAAGTCCACAACAGGAAGCAGTAGCCCAAATTTCGAGATTGCAGCAGTGCCGGAAGCTCATACCGAAGTATGAGATCAAGGAGGGCCGAGGGAAATGAGCTCAGAGAGACCAAGGCTGATTAAAGAAGAAGCAAGCAAAACGGCAGAGGGAAGGGTGAAGGGGTCCAGAAAACCCAGGAACGGACTGCGACTTCTTCAGATCAACGTACCATGCAGATGGTCCACCAGACCCTCCTTCCAATCTCAACTTCATACGGACTCAAATGTTTGAACTTAGATCCGTCTCTTTGCAGGCCAAGGGCTTGCGCCATCCGTATGACAAGGCCAACCATCATCCACACGAACCGTGGGCTGTCGTGGCGCCGAGCCAGGGCAAGGAAGACGGTGAAGGCTTGGAGGGTTGCAAGTTTGGGGACATTTAGGAAATCAGACCGAGCCAAAGCATGTTCGAGGCCGAGCCGGAACTTGAGATTGAGCTCTCCCTTGGTCGTGCCAAAGTTGTCGATCACCTGAATATGTTAGACTGTTGGCAGGACCTGAATCCTGGTGCGAGGGCATAGGTCGGGCAATGTTGATCAAATTACGTACATCGTTCTCTTCCATTGAGGTCACCGCTGCGTAGTAGACTGCGAAGAGTAAAGCCTCTTGAGCAGGAGCAAGGCTTGACGCATCAGTCCCACGCAAGTGACGCGCGACCTTGGTGAGGGTAGGCATGTGAACAATCTGTGTGAAAATATTCACATTCTCGGAGTAGGTATTCAGGAGAAATGGTATTTGAGACGGCAGCGGGTGGAATTCCCGTGCGTCCACCTTGAAGGATCCTAGATTCTGACCAAAGAGGAATGCATGTCGTTCCGAAGGCGTACGATCAAGTTCCTGCGTGGATGGTGTCTGTCCGAGAGGGGGCTCTTCATCTGAAGAGTCTGAGTCGCCTGCCAAGTCCATTTTAAGCCCACGAAGCTGCGATACGGTCAACAAGATGCTGCTTCCATCGCATAGGCTCTACCGCAGAAGCCAACATACCTCGTCCTGTAGCATGGAAGTCAGCCTGTTTTGCCTATTCACAGATCAAGTCATCTGAAGCGACGATGATTTCCGAACCGAGCTTGTACAACGCACGAACTTACATCAACACGCGACCAGAAGCCGGAACTGATATATCGACTTCGACTTGCATCCCTTAGAATCATCCGACCAAACTGATTCTGCACGCCAGCGGTATTCACCATGCCCGCGTCCCGTCCTCCGTCCTGACTGTGACTGCCAGCAGCACTGCTTGGCGAGTTCCCGGACGACGGGCCGTTGGCGGCACCGGCGGCGGCACCGACGGCGGCACCGACGGCGGCATTTGCCTGCTCCAGCTGACCACTAAGCTCCTTGACCAGGCCCTCGAGGGTGCGCAGCCGTTCCATGACGTGAGGCGCCTGTGGGTCGGCGGCGGCGGCGGCGGCGCCTTGCGAGGGCTGCGGCGGGGACAACGTCGACGGCGCCGACACGGCGCCGTTGGTGATGCGCCCGAGACGCCGGGCCCACCTTGGTGGTCGGTCGTCGTCGGACGGGTATACGCACGCGATGCGGCCCCGCCGGCAGTTGGAACACGGGCTCTTCTTGTCGCACCGTACCTTTCTGCGCCTGCAAGTCACGCAGCTCCGTGACTTGGGCGTGGGCGCGGGCGCCGAGGCAGCCGCTGACGCCGGAGTAACAGTTGTGCCCAGCGTCGCGCGTTTCTCGGAGGCCGAAGCCGAGGGGCCCGCGCCCGCATCCGGACTGGCCGTTGGCAGCGTCGACATCCGGATTGCCGCCTGTGACACTGTTCCGGTGAGAGTCCTATGCAGGCCTTCGGAGCACGCAGCCGCGAGACCTGGCTACGCGAGCTTTGTACGTCTTGCTGTACACAGTACGTTGTCGAAGCTGCTGGTGCTCTTTGAATCATCACTCGCAGCCTAGAACTTCTCTTCTACGGCATAACTCGTAAGCCGCGTCGCCCAAGACCAAAGACGACCAGCGGCGGCCGCCAGACCACTAATGATCCTGGCATGCCTCGAAGTAGACTAGCCACCACTTGACACGCCCAAACAACCAGCGAGAATGGACCGAAGGAAGGGTGGGGGCGAAAAACTCCTCCCACTACACAGACAAGCTGACGACCCCGAGACGGCTCAGCTCTTGTCCTTCGACGTGCGTGCAGTCTACTTACTTACCCCCCACTACGGTTCGCTCGCAGGTAAGCATGGCTCGCAACGGTTTCGGTCTACAGGTAAGGTTGCTGGCCTCCAGGGCCTCCAGACAGCGAGAGTTGCACGAGGGAAGCGGATATAAAGCATTTCGACGTCTGGCCTCGAAGTTGATGATGGCATGACACAGACACAGACAGAACAATAACACTTCAGTCAGCATCCACACCACCTTGAACATTGCTTAAGTACTTGCTACCAATCTGAAGAGAAACTGTCCTCAAGCTCTCACACAATAAGCTTGCACCACTTCTCAGCCTTCCGGGCCGAGAGTCATCCAGCCAACCACAAGCAAAATGACTTCACCAATGACCGTCGCCTTTCTCGGAGCCAGCACCGGCGTCGGCCTCGCAGCTCTCAAGCACACCCTCGCCGCCGGCCACCAGTGCGTCGCCCTGTGCCGGGACCCCTCGAAGCTCACCGCCGTGCTCCCTGCCGCGTCCAACCCCAACCTGCGCGTGATGCAGGGCGACGCGCACGACACGGCCGCCGTGTCGCGGCTCATCAGGAGGGCGGACGGGACCATCGTCGACACCGTCGTGTCCACCATCGGGGCCAAGCCGACCATGTCGCTCAAGATCGTCGACGACGCCGAGGTCTGCCAGAAGGGCATGGCCGCCCTCCTCGAGGCGCTGGGCCGGCTCCGGCGGGGCGGCGCGGCGGGCAGCCCGCACATCATCGTGTGCAGCACCACGGGCATGTCCGGGTTCGGGCGCGACATCCCGCTCGCCATGGTCCCGCTCTACCGCGTCCTGCTCAGGGTCCCCCACGCCGACAAGAAGGTCATGGAGGACAGGCTGGTGGCGAGCGGGGAGACGTTCACCATCGCGCACCCCGCCTGGTTCACCAACGGCGCGTCGGACAGGAAGATCCGGGTCGGCATCGAGGACCCCAGGACGGGGCGGGAGACGGAGGAGCTCGGCTACACGATCTCGCGCGAAGATGCTGGCAAGTGGTTTGCGGACAACCTCATCAACAACAAGGATCCGAAATACGTGAACAAGATCGCGACTCTTTGCTACTGATGAGGAGGTTTAGCTCTACCTAAGTCTCCAGGTGGTTTTTACTTTACCTAGGTATTTTTCCCCTTGTTACTGCTGCTTTTGTAAGGACCTATGGACGAGATCGTTAAGATGTTCGTGACCTTCTGGGTACCTATACGTTGTGGTTATCTCTTTTCCAACAGCTTCAACATATTGATTCTCATTGCGATTGTTTTGAGCGCGCACTATACCTAATGGTCGACCGGTTCTGGAGTTCTACAGATTAGGCATGATAGATGATATACGAACACAAACCTTCAAACGTGCATTCACTCAGTTCAACCTGACTATGTTTGCTTGCATCGGTACTTGATATTATCGTACTTCGTCCAACAGCAACGGGCGTGACGAAAGCTTTATTGTTTGCATGCCATGGTTAGACAGCACGATTGGTCCGATTCACCAACGTCGAGGAACCTGTCGGATTTCCAAGCTAAAAGGAAGAGGCAAGTAAGTCTTCCGGATCATGTCTACGTCACCTCCCTGAATATGCGTGGCAGAGATCGTCCCTTGGTTCCTGGCCGTTCCGAGGCTATGAGGACTACCTAGATAGGCCAAGTTATGAGGATAGCTAAATTTGAAGTCCCCACGTTACACACATAGTCAGTCGTGAACTCACCTATGCTCCAATTATGCTACTGACCCAATAGTGAAGGAAGGAGCTGCCATATCCGCACGTTTCAGTCCTTGAGATGCTAACCGTGAAGGCAATCTTATTGTCGCTAGTGGAACTTAAGATGGGGATCCTCCATTAGAGCGGCCGTCGTGATTGCTACGCTGGACACCGGTGTCATCCCAGAATCCTTGCGAATCGCGTGTCCTTTTCCTACAAGGTTGGCAACTTGCGAAGGCCGAAACAAGACATTGCAATGTCCGGAGATAAGACACGACGGAGGCACCTGTGGTACCGTATAAGTGCCCACAGGTGTGTTGCAGAAATGCCACCCCAGTTACCGGAAGCCTGGTTACAGCCCCCGTCGTGCCCAGGCTCGTCACAATCATCTATCAGCGCATTTTGAGAGGAGAAACAATCGTCGGAACGGAAAGGCCAATGCGTCGAACTTCAGAATGAGACTGCCATGCGCGACCTTGGTGGGCGTGTCTGCCCCACGAGTCCAGCGGCCCCCCCCCCCCCGGTGTGGAAATTGAACTGTGTTGGCAACATTGAATTTGGGCTCGCCCTTGCCAGAGGCACCAGCGCGCGTTTTCAATGCAGACTTCATATCATTTGGAGAAGAGACGCTTGACATTGTTCACCTTTAGCTGAGCCCGGTCCTTGTGAGAACCTGGCGTGCAGGCTGACCTTAAATGTCAGCTCCTGCAACTTGGGTCAAAGTGCCTCTCCTAAGGACATCTTGTCGTGACCCGCTGTGCATGTACCGAAACAACACCCCATCTATTGCACAGGTAACATTTCTCGACAGAAGACCAACATCTTGGTAGCGGGTAAGTTTCCCACCGCTCGCCAGGTACCCGGTGCTGCCAACAGAAGGCCCTGCAAGCCCACGCCTTGATGGCACAGGCCCGGGTCTCTGACGAACACGAATACATTGCCCGAAAGTACGCCATGACTCGAATTTTCTAGATTGAAGGGACTTCCGATTCATGTTCTTATTGCCATCTGAACACATATAGATCAGGCGCGTAGGCGTCTGGCCGACCTCGGAATGGAGTAGGACGAGGATTCCAGCAGTTTGAAGGTACACCCGTCTTGAAGCTTCTTGAACCGTCTTCCTGGGCACCTCAGGTGCCTGGTGTGACTACTTATCCCGCTTAGTTTTGAAAGTTCACCAACACATCTCAGACACTGTAGAGGGCGGAGATTCAGCGTCTATGTGACCCTGATGCACCACAACGGCATTAAAGATTTGAGCCTATATCAAATCAAGCACGCCTCGACGAGATCGACGTCAGACATGATGGTTCTCTTAGTTACTTGGCAAATTTTTCAAAGCTGTTCAAAGAGGCTGGCCGAGTCGCCAACAAGTGTTAGTGGCGGGTGAACCGTGGATTGTGCTGTACCTACCTAGGTAAGTACATAGTGTGCAAAGCTTCACGTGTGCAGCTGCCGTCTTCCCGTCGATATCGGACGAACTGTGCTCGGCATCTACTCGAGTAGCAAGCAACCTTAGAAAAGCCACAAACTTTATCAAGCGGACTGAATACCCAGACAGACCTGCCTGCGCACGTGCACTAATAAGAGCAATTTCACTTAATCGTCCCTAGTGAACAGGCGACTGCCTTGATTCCCCGTCTCATCTGACGCTAGGCTGATTCTGTGGCAGAAAATGGCCAATAGCAGAACACGAGCTACTGGTACAGCCTGCTGGGACGGGCCGAATTCGATTCTTCTAATTTCCCGCATGGGATGAGAAATGGGCTTCTCCTCCCTCCCCAAGGCCTCCAAGAATTAATAAGATGACCGCAACTCGCCTGCTATGGGGAAGTCAGTTGCGAGGCCGGAAGGGGTCGCCTCCAACCTTGATCGCCAGATTGCCTCGGGGTAGCGCCAAGGTATACTGTGGCGCCCCTCGCGCTTTTGGGCAAGCGACGGGCGAAGCAAGATGACGACAGTCGCTTGGGGTACTCGAGCCTCTTGGAACGACTAGCATCTCGCCACGACAGCCGGCGGCGCAGAGCTGTCGTACGTCCGGGGTAGGCGACAGCCCCCCCCCCCTTTCAGGATCATGGGGTTTCAAAGTAAAGTATGTAATCCGCAGGGCGTCCTCAGCACGTGAGAATGAATGTTCAGCTGCCAGGGGCGGGGACGTTAGGTCGCTGCATCCGGCTCGGGAGTCGAATGTCTGAGGGTACCTTAGTAGTACTTCAGTGCTAGTCGCTCAGTTGACTGACAGACGGCGTTGTCTGTGTTGTTTGTAGCCTGCGGTGTAACCTAACGACGCCAGGGGCGCTGGGCGGGCAGAAGCAAGATTTCTGCGGCTCAACCGGCCGATCTGGTCTACTTAATAATGTACTTCGTGCGGGACGTTGCAGATGCAGGACATGTGGCGGCACCGGCGGGAGCCCCGAGGAGCTGCTCGCGTCTGCACGGGGCACAGGCTAGATCGGGATCGGTGAAGTACACAGACCAAAAAAAAAAAAAAAAAAAAAAAAAAAGCCATGGTTTTCCACACCGTCAGACCGTCCGACGAAGAGGAGAGTCCAGCGTCAGGAAGCTGGCTAGGGTAGCATCGAAGCGTGACGAGATTCCTAACCCACCCCCGACCCCGACCCCGACCACACCCTACCGTACCAAGGCGCCGACAGGTTCACGGGACGAGGAGCGATGTTCCCCGACCGCTTCCCGCAGAGTCTCGCGCATCGATCGCTTCATTTGCGACCGCGCCGTCGTCCGCACGGGTGCGGACGGCATCTGATAATGAAGTGTGCCCCCCTTCCTATCCTACAACACTAGGTAGTCGATCTCCGCAAGCCGACGTGTCCCTCAAGTGTGTATGTGCTGGCGATGTCTTTATGGCTTGATGTTGGCTTGGCGCCCAACCCCCGCCCCCCCCCTCTTCCCCGGGCGTACCTAACCAAAAGCACCAGGCGACATCGAGGCCGCGTTCGAGGCCGCGTTCGAGACCGCCTACCGGGTACCTAGTCTTCCCCAGGGATCCGCGGCGTGGGCTGCGATTCTGCTTCTGTTGGTCTCGGCTGAGCAACTCCTCCAGCACATCTGGCCTCGCACGAATATAGCTTCGTTGCCTGTGAGGGAAACATACAATGCTCGAAGCAAGCCCAGAGAGGACCGTCTGGGCGAGTCGAAAGCCCCGGGCGCCACGAGTAGCACGCTGAGCCTGGAGTGTCTTGGCTTATATTACACGCTGTATGTACCTGAATGTTTGAAAACGGGCCAGAGACAGGTCCCAGATCACGATCATACCCATACCATGGGAGTCCCTGCGAGATTCACATTCGCGAATCTGTGCGCCCCACGATCCGATTCGGCAGCCCACACCGCACATCCTTGCGGCAATCCATTGTTGTCCAGCACCACCTTGGCGAGGAATCCAAGGCGGCAGCGCCTGTTGGGACATAGCATGTAGTCTAGCATCGCTCAGGACCGGCGTGGCCTTTTTTCATGGCCCCTCCTTCATCCAACGGCGACCAAGAGTCAACGGCGAAGCGCCACGGCACCGATGGTATGCTCAATCGTTGGCCGAGGATTCCTCTTGAAGAACGGCGCCGCCGGCGCCGCCAGGCCGTGCGGCCGTGCGGCCGTGCGGCCGTGCGGCCGTGCGGCCGTGCGGCCGTGCGAGCGTGCCGGCGTACCAACGGTCAACGGCTACCAAGAGGTGGCTTGTGCTGGACATAGATAGTATACTAATTAGGCTTGTCATGGGAGACGCTACGCGCAGGCTTCCACGGATTGGGAATAGCAGCGGAGACGCATGCGTACAATCGGCATCTGAGCCGCGATTAGCTTGAGAGAAACTAGACGACAAATTGTGAATTTCATGCGCCGCCCCTTCTCTGGTGGCAGTCTTGATCTTGATGAACAACAAGAGTGGCGGAAAGCACAAGCACCCATCCTCTCCAGGATTACGCAAGCCGTCAAACCCGCCCACCCCGATGTGCTTTTCAGGGTGGATGATAGCCCGTGCGCGGCACAGGATCTGCGCACCATGACACTCGGGCGGGCCTGGCAGGTCGGCCACTGCTGCATCCGAGAGGTTCATCCGTGCCTGCAGGATCATCTCGAGGCAGCTGCCAGCCAGCGCAGGCAGCCTGCCAGCCTGCTTTTCCCTCTCAGGTTCCCTGCAGGCCCGCCAGCAGGGGGGGGGGGGATGGACAGGCAGGGACAGGCCTGCGGGGCCCGACGGGGCGGAAGCAGCGGAACCACGCGATGTCACCTCAGCACGGAGTTGTTGGTGCGCGGACAAGGCCCCCTTCACCTCTCCTATCCCGGGGCAGACAATACAATGATAGGAAACACACTGGGTTTCTTGACAACCATCAGAGTCTAGCACTGTCCAGACCGAGGGGACCAACGCCAGGCACGCTCGTTCCCGGCAAGTAGTACTGCGTCGCGAGATTGGTCTCGTCGACAGATTGCACAGATTGCGCCTTGTGGCCTACCCATCCATCCAGTTCCGAGGAAGGGTCCGTGCCGATGCTCGATCATCCCATCGCATGTGCCGGTTGCCATTCCTCTGACAGAACTTACCGCCCAAACCAAGCAGAGGTTGCGAGACCTTATCTTGGTCGCGTATGCTACCACAACACGCAGTATAATTGGGTACGTACGGCACAACCAGGCTGCCCCCCAGGCTGCCCGGAGGGATCCGGAGGGATCCGGAGGGGATGGAGGGGGGGGGGGAGGGAGCGGGGAGGAGAAGGATGGAAGCGAAGAGGGGGATTTCCCTGCTTTCTAATACAGTCAGTCCACTCTTGGGTATTGCCAGAGTGAGGGTCGGGTCTTGTTGAATCATATCTGGGTCCCGAGTACTATGCACGAAGTAGCGGTGGTCTCCTTCAGAGGGTAGCCCACCGGCTTTTCTTGGGTAAGCAGGCAGAGGGGTCGACGCGATTCATCTGTCCCGCATCCCAGACTGCAACCCTGAAATGAAAGGCTCTGCCAACCATAAGCAGCTGAAAACAGCCATGGCCGCCCACTATCGCTACCGAATCGGGACTGCCCGCGAAAGCGTCTTCATTGCAGTCTAGCAGCTTTGGGAATGAGCAATAAAATGACTTCAAGCTACTTGACTCGATCCAACCTCGTCCCTTCCCACATACCGCCTTCAGCTCCTGAAGGCTGCTGCTCAGACACGGCATTGTTGAAGCGTCAGACTAGTGCAACGTCATCGTGCTTACTCGTGGACGGTATAAAACTAGAATGCTGTGCATAGCAGCGGCCTGCCGAGCGGTGACAAATGAAGAAGAAGAACAGACATGCGCGGCGCGGCGCGGCGCGGGCTCCGACGCGGGCTCCGACGCGGGCTTGGACGCTTGCTCTGCTCCCTCCTGTGCCGTGCTGTAGTACAGTACTACTAGTCGCACGCCTCTCTTGGACAACCGAGGCACCGCACTAGTGGGTGCCGACCTGAAGTGTGGATTTCTCGGGTGAGCTAGTGTTCGGGGCACGGTTTGATCTCGCAAGTCAGATAACATCCCATCTTGAGATCCAGCGGCATCGAAGTCAAGCCGCAGACTAGTAGTCATCCGTACTCGACCCGGTCAAGGAGCTAATAAGAAGGGATCGTCCTCACCCCAGGGACCACCCCTAGTAGTCGCCCTAAACGCGGAATAGGGGCAACCATACCATACCTGGCCCATTAGCGGATGGCATCCAGGGGAGTGGAACAGGCACGCACAAGAATGTAAACACAGGAAAGCTGTCCCTGCCGAGTTCCCTATTGCCTACAGAGCCAGGATCTAGATCCACTGGTCCATAGATTGACGTTTTATCCCCAGGTCCAAGCTTCCTGCTAGATGTGGCATCTGTCTGCCCCGTCACCATTTCACATCCTCTACCCCGTGTATTTCGTATATCACCGGCTTCCCCCTCCTATTTCGGTAGCCCGGTACTGTATATCACACGTGTCCGGCCTGTGGTGCTGCCGATCATAACTTGTCGACGACCTCGAAACTGCCCACAAAGCTTCATTCGACGACGGTGGCGACTATAAGATCTTGCTTGTGAACGAGCTCATCATCACTCGAGACATATGGGACCCTGTCCCGTCCCCCCCCCCCCCCCACAAAGAGAGATCTGATGATTTCGTCGAGGTAGCCTTCCGAAGCGGCCCCGGCACACACAAAGAGACCACCCGCCTCTGCAGCTATCCTGCGGTCTAGAGGGATCGTCGAGCTCTCGACCCGCTCACAGAAATACCCCCCCCCCCCAGCTCTCAGATTGGGAGTTACGGAGCCGTAACCACGGCTCGCCTCCAGAAGCATATTGCTCGTCCCCCCGCAGACTCGTTGGCAGCAGCCTCATCAACATCCACCAACATGGCGCCACGAAAGAAGGGATCGACCATCGACCTGTGCGACAGGGCTGTGGTGCTGGGCAACAGCATCGCCATCCGCATGTTGGAATACTTGAGCACCGTGAGGCACCAGGTCGTGGGCTTCCGTGAGCTCGCCGTCGACTTCCTGGACGTGGGCCGCATCCTGTGGGTCATTGAGTCCGGGCTCAAGTCCTCCAGGGCAGACTCCAAGCATGTGTTGCCTGCGGACATGCTGGCAGAGCTCGAGAAGCGCTTCCGGCAGACCAACGACGACTTTATCGTGCTGAACCAGCTGGTGACGCGCTTTCTGGAGAACGACAAGAAGTCTGGCTTTGCGCGGCTCTCCAAGGGGTTCAAGATGATGTTTGCAGACTCGGATGTGAACAAGATGCGCGGCAGCCTGGAGAAGACGCGCGATGCCCTGCGCATGAGCTCGCTCGTCTTCAAGTGGTCCATGGGCGAGGAGGATGTCGACGCGACCATCGGCATCGGGTACACGGGGCTCTCGGCTGCTCTGGATCGGATGCAGGGCGGCAAGCCCCCGCCGAAGAGGGCAGACACGGCGCCGGCCCCGACGCAGCCACAGCTCAGGCACTCGGACATGCCCCTCTCGTCTACACCTCTACCCCAGCCGTCGCCTAATGACTACCCACGCCACCCCGCCGGCGGTGACAGCTTCCCAGTGCCCCCGTCCCTGCCGCCGCTGTCACATCTCGACCGCTCGCCACAAAGCCCCGACTTCATGGGAGGCAACCGCTTCACCGGCACGACTGCCACGAGCAACATGGAAGATATGCACCACCTGCAGCATCTTCCTGAGCGCGCACCCTCCACCGTCCGGAGTGCACGATCATCCAAGGGGCCCGCCCAGTCCATGGTCAGGGAGATGACGACCTCTGAAATGTCCAGCCCCATCAGCGCCTCTCACAGCACCATCCACGGGGACAGCGCCTCCACACACACGACGGCGACAGACACGCTCCTCGAGGACCTGCTGAGCGACACAGACCTCGACGACAAGCATACCTCCGGGCCCCCGGGAGAGGTCCCGCGGCTCAAAGCAGATCCCAGCGCCGTCGAACGTTGGAGTCCACGCTTCAGCACCGGTGCTGGAAACCCGCAGTACAAGGCGGCACTGATCCAGGCCGTGCAGAGGAAGAGCCATACCGCCATCGAACAGCTCCTGGACCGCGGCGTGCAGCCCGACAGCGTGACCGATGTCAACCTTCTCCGGGAGTCCATTCTGCTCCGCGACCCAGAGGCCCTCAAGATCCTCCTGCGCTTCGGCGCAGACCCCAACTCCATCGACGGCAACGGCTGCACGCCCCTCTTCTCGGCGACCGAGCTGGGCTTCAACGCCGCGGCCAAGATGCTGATCAAGTACGGCGCCGACCCCAACATGTCAGCAGGCCCCAATGCCGACACGCCGCTCGCCCTCGCCGTCCTCGAGAACAAGTTCGACCTGGTGCAGCTCTACCTGATGTACGGCGGCAACTGCAACCGCATCATGGCCAACGGGAACACGACGCTGATCCGGGCCATCGACCGGAAGACGCCCAAGCGGGTCATCGAGCTCATCCTCAACTACGGCGCAGACCCCAACAACAAGAACGGGGAGGGCACCTCGCCGCTCTTCCACTGCGTGAGCCTGCAGCGGCTCGACATCGCGACCCTCCTGCTCGACCGAGGCGCAGACCCCAACCTCCCGGGGCCCAAGCACCTGCTCTGGCCCAGCACCTACCAGCCCGCGTTCCTCCGGCTGCTGCTCGCGCGGGGCGCCGAGTACCACAAGGCGCCCGGCATCATGGAGCTCGCGACGTCGGTCAACAACATCGAGTCGGTGCGCGTCCTCATCAACGCGGGCGTGGACCCCAACGCCAAGAAGGACGGCGTCTACACGCCGCTGTGCTCGGCGATCCGCGACAACCGCGGCGACATCGTCACGCTGCTCCTGGCCAGCGGCGCGGACCCGAACCTGCCCGCGTCCGAGTACCCGTGCTTCAAGTGCGTGACGCACCACCGCGCGCACTTCCTGCCGCAGGTGGTCGAGGCGGGCGGCGACCCGACGGAGCCGCGGGGCATCCTCGAGAAGGCGGTCCAGCACAACAACCAGGACGCGCTCATCTTCCTGCTCGACTACGGCGTCGACGTTAACGCAAAGTCCAAGGAGGGGTGGACGCCCCTGACGACGGCCATCCGCGAGAACCGCGCCGACATGGTCGACCTGCTGCTGGCGCGGGGCGCGGACCCGTGCATCCGGGGCCAGGACTGGCCCATCAACCTGGCGGTCAAGCGGCCCGGGATCCTCAAGAAGCTGCTGCCGGCCGTGTCGAACCCCAAGAACTTCCGGGGCGTCGTGGAGATGGCCGTGTGCGCGGACCAGCTCGAGAGCGTCCGGCTGCTGCTGTCGGCGGGCTTCAGCGTCGAGGACAAGAACGGCGGCGTCTTCTCGCCGCTGACGAGCGCCATCCGCGAGGGCAACAAGCCCGTCACCCGCTACCTCGTCGACGAGGCCGGCGCCGACGTCAACGCCCCCGGCGAGCACCTGCCCATCATCAAGGCCATCCGCCGCATGCGCGGCAGCGACACCGAGATCCTGGAGCTCCTCCTCGAGCGCGGCGCCGACATCAACCTCATGTACAGGGGGTGGAACGCCGTCCTGCAGGCGGTGGAGAACGGGGATGCGCACGTCCTGCAGACGCTGGTGGAGAAGGGCAACGGTGTGGATCTGGAGCAGACGGACGAGAACGGGCGCACGGTCATGGACATTGTGAACGGCCACGGATGGGACGAGGCGGTGCAGATCATCGACAAGAGCAATCGGCGGTAGGTTTCTGTCTGAACATCACCTGTATCCCGATGGTGTTTCCCTCCTTCTGGTTCGCATCTGTGAGTGGTTGCTCGGTCTCATTGCCCTTGTCTTCCTCCTCAAGTGCTCATCTCCTCGGTGCGACTCTCTCTTTCCTTCTCTCTTCAACCTTCCACCCCAAGCTCATGCAATCCGTGCTGATTTTCGTCTTCCTCGCAGTATGAGTGTAATTTCTTCTTTGTCTTGGGGCGTGATCTTGGGGGAAAAGGGTGGGGAAGCGGCAACAACGAGAACATCGATGGAAACGATCCCGGAGCCCGGGGAATGATGATGAATCTGGCCTTGTTTGTTTCGGTAAAGCTGCGGCGGTATATCCTTGGGGGGTTTTGCCTTTTTCCCGGTCCTTGCATGTGTAGTCTACCAAGTCTTAATTTCTCGTGGCCTTTGACGAAATGAAATCGGGGAGATAGCCCTGTATGTACGCTACGTGGTATTGTACGTCTACGAGTCAAACTGTCCATCATGGCCGGATTCGTGCCAACCCCAAGGAGACGTCCAATCTGCCACAGCCAAAGTGCTTTTAAATGTACCCGCAGAACCGTCGAGAAGTTGGTCAGTGCTGGGTAGATAGTGCCGTCCCGTCCCCTCCCCGTCCTGGAGTAGCATCGCGACCCATCTTACACTGGCCAGTCTGCCAGTTTGGCTCCATGCCATGATTCGTATGCGGCGGGTACTACCGTAGGCCGTAGATCGCGCTCCAGGGCTCTGGTGCTAGCGCCTGTCATTGGGGGCCAACTGATGGACCCGAATGCGGGACGCCGGGGCAGCGCGATCCTTCACACACGTCTCTTCCAATCACCTCGCTTGTGTCTCTTTGCGGGTTACATCCGTCCCAAGCACGAGCACGGGGGGAAACGGTGGGGAATGAGCCGGTCCAGCCTACTTAGAGCGGTTCCACCACGCTGTGCTCCCGGAGAAAGGCGTCTGCTTTGTATCTATCCACACCCCAGGCCAAGGATCATATCATATCATCATGTAACTCGTCGACAGAGCCTCGTCTCACGTCTAGGCGGTTCCATTGCTGACAGAACACATGGGAGAAGCAAGTGACTCACTCACCCTAGTTTGTTCCGTTATCCTCAGTTATTGGAAGGAGATCTCTATCCATAACATCGCCTAGCCCGTACACAGCCTGAACGTATGCAGCCTTGTAGGGCTGACTGAGCCTCGCCCTATCTCACTGGTCCGAAAATCCCCGGTAGACCCTTCGTCTGGACGACGTCCCTCTTTGTTTGTCAAGAAGTCCACGAGCCGAAACTGTTGCCCACAGGGAGTTTGCAAGTCAAGCCCGCCGCGGTAGCAGCAGACATGTACGCGCCGACGTTCACCACGCCTTGGTCCGGCGTGGCCGGACGCGACGGCTCACCGGTCGGAGAAGACCACCAGGGAGCAGCAGCAGCACTGCCAGCACCAGCACCGGCAGTAGCATTAGAGGACGCCATCACCATCCCGGCGAGGCTGCCATCCCCCGCGCCCCTCACCCACCGGCCCAAGGCAACAAAGCCGCCGCGGGCGTCGTCGCAGCCCACCCAATGGGACGACTACAAGCCGCTGATGCAGCGCCTGTACATGGACGAGGACAGGACGCTCAAGGAGGTCATGGAGCTGATGCGCGCCGACTTCGCCTTCGTCGCCACCGAGCGCTCCTTCAAGCGCCGCTTCGCCGGCTGGGGCTGGCGCAAGAACATCCAGGTGCGGCCGGGCGCCGACGACCGCGCCGTGCACAAGGCCTGCCGGAGCCGCTACCTCGGCGGCACCGGTTCCGCCGACGACACCGCCGCCGCCGCCGCCGACGTGAACTATGTGCGCCTCGCCAGCGGGCAGCTCGTCGACGTCGACCGGCTGGCGGAGCACGTGAGGCGGAAGAGGTCGAGGGTCTCGGCGGCGCAGCACCAGGTTAACCACAGGATACAGCAGAATAAGAAGCAGAAGCAGAAGCAGCAGCAGCAACTGGTGGTGAGAGCTGAAAGGTCCTCGGCCCAGCACCAACAAGCAGACTACTGGTACCTCCAGTACTACCACCATCACCATGTCCACGGCGAGCAACAAACCCCAACAGTCACCTTCAGCCTCACATCCCCCGACTCCATGCGCGCCTGCGAGATCGTCTTCGCGCACAGCCGCGACTACACCTACGGGCGGCACGACGGCACGCTGACGTCCCTCCCCGCGGCGGCGCGCCTCCTGGAGCGCGACAAGGGCGGCGCCGTGCGTTGGGGCCGGTTCGCGGCGAGCATCATGGGCCCGCTGAAGCAGCGCAACATGCGCTCGGCGCTGGTGCACCTGCGGCGGGCGCCGCTCGAGCTCGAGGCCATCCTCCGCTCAGAACCGGCGACCATCCTATGCTCGCTGTACGTGTTCCTCCTGCAGGTCAGCCGCTTCATGCCGGCGGGGGCCGCCGCCACCGCGGCCGCGGCGGGCGACGACGCCCTGAGCGAAGAGGTCGCCCAGTTCTGGGCCGTCGTCAAGGCCCTCCTCCGGTACGGCTCGGTCGTCGCGGGCAACGTCATGGCCGGACAGGACGGGGCCGGTGGAGGGAGCGCGCACCCCCTGCAGCTGGTCCTGCGGTGGCTGGCGGACGTGCCGTACACCGAGCTGGGCGAGGTGACGTATCGGGCTTGGACCGTTACGTGCCAGGCGTGGTGGATGCTTATCGGTTTGGGCCCTCTGCTGGAATCCAGCCTGAGAGCCCAGGAGATCCAGAACTGGCTGGACAACGGAGACAAGGGCAACATGCTGGAGGTCATGTTTAAGGTGATGGAGGACGGCCTGAGGCGGCGCGAGGCGACATCGGGCCCTGGCGATGAGCAGTGCATCCGGACTCTACAACAGAAGGCGGAGGCCATGGTCGTGATGTTGGTGGACCATGGACAAAATTGCTATGCGGACCCGACCGTTGCGTCCATATACCAGGAAATTCTGTTTCGGGGGGCTAAGGGTGAGGCGAGGGCCCAGGCTATAGATTTCCTTGAAAAGGCACGCGAGGTGAATGAGAGATCCTTGGTGCCTTGGGAGGAAGCGTCTTGGGAGGAAGCTTTGCTCGATCACCGCGCTCAGTCGCCTCACCTGGCCTCGAACTCAAGCTCATCAGGCCACTCCTCGAGTAGCCCTGGTTATTCCGATGCCTCGAGTCCCTCCGAGGGCTCGCCATCACCACCAATATTCCCCAGTCTGTAATATGGGCCAGCATTCTAATAATTCGGTATCGTAGTAATTTAGTAATATTGTAAGTCTAGTAGACTTGGCCACTCGGCGTATGCGAGGCAAGAAGCCTGGAGCAATGCATTGATGAGAAGCTGTGATGGGTGAGAGGATTCGTCTGGTGTGCAATGTGCAGTCATCACCTGTGTTGTGTGATTAAAACTATTGTAGTGGTATCACTGCCGTCCCGAAGGACTGCCAATCCATACAAGCATGTCTGAATGCCAGATGTCCGTCCAGTTGCTCGTCCTGGCTTGCTCGTTCGGCGTGTAATAAAGCCAGGCACACGTATGTTGTATGAAATGCAAAAACAAAAAAGTGCGAGATGGCGGACGATGTAAAGTGGTATAAATCAAACACAAAGAACCGCCCCAGATATGCTTGAACCGCTGCCTCCTTCTCGCCCACTTGATACGTAATTTTGAAATGAGGAAAACATGGCCTCCGTAACACTGAACATCCGAGACCGCATTACAATGATCGACATTGATGCAACGAATATACTCCACCGTGAACTCCTGTCCTGGTTTCCGATGGCTATGCGTGAATTTGGTGAAAGTAATTGGATGACGGGTGGAAAAATAAATGAAATAGTAGAGTTATTCGGGGTTGTGAGACCGGTCTGCTCTCGCATCTTGTCAGAGAGACAAAGGTCGCTTCCCAGGTATTTCAACCATCGTCGCCCCACTGCCCATTCTCTGGCAGCTGCATGCCAACAGCACTGATCCTCACAGCCTTCTTCCTTGACGGAGGTGGTTCCGGCTGCTCAACGAGACTCTCGTCGTCTTCACGCTTGCTGGCCCGAGATTCCACTCGGAAGGCATCTGCAACGACATCTCTCATCATCCGCTCCTTGGGAGCCACGTGACCTGCCATATCGCGCTGTGACACCACATCGAAGTCCGCACCTGTGATAGAGGGCACTAGAGGTAGGGGCCCTGGCAGAGGAGCCTTGAAGTTGGGCATGAACTCTGAGTCAGGCCGCGGGCGACCCAAGTTAGACTGCCGGCGATCATGTTTGGCTTTCGAATGGGTGAGTCGTCCAGCCGCTGAGGCGGCGGACGAGGTTCGGCTATGCGCGATCTTGTCTTTGGAAACTGGTGGTGTAGGGAATTGTCCTGCGTCGAAGTCGATGATGAAGTCGCTCAAGTCGGGGCTCGGCTCGGCCACGTCGCAGGAGTTCATCGTGCTGACGGTTTGGTCCAGGCACATCAGGACTTGCTCAGCGTCCTTGTTGCCAGGTACATCCGCGGTCAACCTCGGCGGAGGGCCGCCAAAGCGGGATATATTAGCGCTGGTCTTACTGCCGTTACGAGTGTGGGCGGGGTGTAAGTTCGCCGCCGGCGGCTGCAGTGTGTCTGTCTTCAGTGCTTTGGCGCTGGAAAGCGAGTCTTTCCTGGCGGACGCCTTCTTGGCCAAGTCACATTCGAAATCCAGCTCCTCGGTCCCCGCAATTTGTTGATGCTCACGCATCAAAGCTCGCTTTGCTCTCATCGCCGCAAGTAGCATTTCCTCCTGCCTGGTCACAGCTATGAAGCGCTCCTCAACCGGGGTATCAGCGCCACTAAGCGTGAGGATGGGCCCCCCATCACGCTCATTGCTGGGGTCGGGCTGCCCATTAATAACGAACTCCATACTGGACGGGCTCATCGGCGGAGTCGGCTGGCTGCTCGTGATGACTGGAGGTGGACTTATGTGCGCCTCAGGAACGGGCTCATAGTGCTTCTGTACCGGGGTCGCCGTCCGGGACTGAAGCATTGCAACATGGCGAACTTCGGGAGTCTGTTTTGAACTGGTCGAACTCGAGGATGGCCGCGGGCGCGAGAAATGGGTCGGGGCTGATTCGGTAGTTGATACAGAGGCTTGCGACAGTCTGGATTGCGAACGTGTAGAGGACGAATTCGTCGTTGGTCGCTGACTATCCGTTGTCAGAACGCTGGCCAGAGAGCTGGTGCGTGGATTGATCTTCGGTGGGGGAGGCGTGGTATTCTGGGGATGCTCATCCTCCGGAATGGTGAGAAAAGGAATTTGCGGGCTCAGGCTAGTGCGGAACCTGCTTTTGGGCTGATTGCGTGCGGGTTCTTGCGGAAGCGAAGTGACTGATGGGCGTCGATGCTCAACCGGGCCGAAGAGACTATCGCGGGAGCCCACACTGGGATTTGATGTACCGGTCCTCGGTGGGTCTGGATCGTCATCCTCTGACTCGGATGAAAGAGACAGAACGCTGGTCGCATTAGGATCGAAATCCGCAAAGCTCTCCGTCCTCTTTGACGCCTTAGACGTCCGGGTGTGTCGGCTTGACACGCTGGTAGCGTACTCATCAGGAGGTGAGGCGAGGCTTGAAGATGTCACAGATACGCGAGGGTTTTCCAGAATGGTGCCGCACTCTTCGTCTGGGTGGAAAGCAGGAAACGGCCTCCAACTGGCGGAACTGAGTGACGGCGAGACGTGATGTCGAGGTTTGGCGCCTGACGGTGATGATGTCGCTGCACTCTGTCGAGAGCTCCTCCTTGAGCCACCTCGCGACTCAAGCTCTGCGTCGTATCCGCTTGGCCTCCTTGACAGTGGTGGCTGGACCATCTCATCCTGCTGCAGAGTGTCGCGAAACGAAGTTTGCTCGTAGTGTTTATAGAGATGGTGCAAATTCCCCGTCTCAGTGGCGCTGTTCCGTAAGTGCTCGCCTTCAGGTTCCGCACTCACGGAGCCTGATCGCTCTCCTTGTAGACCCTGTGGGCTTCTTAAACTCTCCTTGGTCAGCTTCTTCCGCAGCTTCTTCTCCGTTTTGTATTCATAACCCGAGTGTGAGACGGCTGATGATGATGACATGGTAGATGGGGACCTTGTGAGCATGTCGGGTCCCAGAACCATGCCCCCTTTCTGAGCCAGCCTGGCGAACCTGCTTGACGCAGCGTTTGGGAGCAGATGGGCCAGATCCAACCTGCTAGGCTTCTTCTTCGGAAACGTCGGTGGTGACGGGGCTGGTCGTGGAGATTCCATGCTCAGGATCTCGGAGGCTCTGCTCGGTAGCCCCTTGGCCATGGCAGAATTTGAAGTTTGCTGAGATATCGAAAGCGGCAGCTTGGTCTTGTCGTAGTAGGACACGATGGTCGAGCTCGAACGACGCCTCCTTAAACTCGAATCGTCCGTCGTGGTGTCCAAATGATGACTGCGTCCTGTACTGTTACCACCCAACGCCAGTGAATTTGGTATTATGTCCGACTCTTGGTCCCAACCCGGCTTTAGACTGCCCTTGGGCCCAGTCGCGGTGCTTGTTTCCTGTGCGACAGATTCGGAACCCGTCGCGGTCGACTCGGAGACAGTGACGCTGATGCCACTGACGCCCGAGACTGTCGAGCGGGTCTCCCATGGTTTAGACGAGTCGAGTGGCGAAGTAGGCGAGGAGGTCGCGTCAATGTTGATCTCGGCTGTCCCGAGAAACTTCTGTGCCTTGTTGGTCATAGGCGCAGAGATGGACTGGACCTCCAAGCTTGGTTGCTGCTGCTTGTGCCGCCGGTGTGGCAGAGGAAACCTGAGCCTCGTGGCGCCGCCCATCTTCGATTAGACCCCACGTCGATATCGCGAATCCAGAAGGCCTCCCGCACCGACTTGGGACTGCGTTCCCGTTTTCCCGTGCCCGGCTTCCCTCGACAAGTCCAGCAGGCCTTGTCAATTGTTGGAACGAGGATTTGGTGAAGAGACAGCTTCCCACCCCAAGTCCCATCTGAGGAGGCGAGGTCTCTAGTTGTGGCCTCCCCGAAACCTGAAGAATCCACAAAGCTTTGGGGGGGGGGTCTCGGGGCCCGGGGTAGTCGATAGCTATATTAAGGGCGAAGATTGCGATTTCATTTAAAACATGCATGAAGGTGGAGCCGGCAGCAGGATACTAAGTACCGGACGTGCATGGGCTGACAGCGTGGTGCCTCGATGTTGAAGATTGTCTGAATGATGAGGCCGCAGACGGTGTTAACCCCGGATATGAAGGCTCGCGAAGGGTAAGCGTCAAGTGGCCGTGGATGAGACCTCATGAATTATAGTCGTCTGTGGCGCAAGAGAGACGGTCTCATAACGGGCGCGGTAGGCCTCACCGTGCTGTGGCAATACCTCGCACCAGCGATCTGGTGGAACCATCCGAGGATTAGGGACCTCTAAATCCTCCTGACTGAAAGAAAATGATATCTGGTGGAGCGAATCGCATGCATGGACAATGTCCTCCTGCTGCGCGGGCCTCTCTAGCGTTGCGTGACGGATTGGTGCGCGCGAGTATGTGTACGGGATGTGAGTGTGTGTGGGTGACAGGCGTGCAAATACAAATGCCACTCCACTTCAGTCCGAATCAGTGCAGTCAGTTTGTCTGGCGGCCAAGGTGACAATTTTGAATGCAAGCGAGGTGGTGAGATGAGACGAGAAATTTGAGAAATGATCAGCGACAGACCACGCAAGTGCTCCGAGGGTAATTTGACATGTTCAAGCGACGGGCGTGTTCGTCTTCGGCCTCGCTCTGGTGGGGACCAGAGTCACGCTGAGTCTGGCACCTAGCAGAGCAGATCAATGCTGCCAGAGGCCCAGTCTGGAGCTGTCTGGCCCTGCAGAGGCCTCTCACCGTTCTCGACTGCAGACTCAGAAAGGAGCAGCCGAATCCTTGCTCCGAATCGAGGAGCCAGGGAGTGAGGTCCACCTGGTGGCGTATAGGAAATTGTAATGTCACAAGGCCGACTGCGTGGGACGAAAGCGGCCAAGACCCTGAAAGTATTGACGGCTGCAAATTGCGACCTGTCCAAGATTAGAACATCGCAAAATCAAATTCGGGAAAAAGAAAGGAAAGACAAAAAAAGAGGAACAAGACGTCGTAATACCGGCAGATCGGGAGGCCCGTGAGATTGGTCTGCAATGCAATGCGGTCATGCGTCAGGCGAGGGTAGAAGCAAGTGAGCCTCAGACCAAAAGGGTGAGACCAAAATGTCAAAATGTCATAGACAGTCAAACAGTCTACTACAACTGCAGGCGACGTACCCGAAGTACTTTAAAGATGCAGAACCTGAGCCTATTCTGCACAGAGAGTTATCATGATCGGCAAAACCAAAGACAAGTCTCGCAGGGAATATGGAAAGGCCTACGGGGCGCAGAGTCTGTTGGAGGTGGGCAGGGGAGATGCAGACGGCGTTGTGACGACGAAGAGGAGGGGCCGGTTCGGCATATGGGGGCTTGTCACATCAGAGGAGAACGAAAGAAGAGAAAAGGAAAATACAAAATACAAGGGCAGAAATGATAGCTTGGAGACGATCTGGGCGTGATGAGCAGCAGCAGCAGCAGCAGTCCTGGCCGTGTCCATGTCCTTGTTCATACCCCCTTGTCCACCGTCGGCGGGAAGGAAGATCAGACGCGGCTTCCTCTCTCTCAATCAAAGATACGAGATGCTCGCCTTCCTCACCCACCTCGCCATCATGGCAGCGGAGGCGGCGGTCGACTGCGGGCGCGCCCAGGGGAAGAAAAGAAAGGTTGCAGATTGGGAAGGTGTCAGCCGGCAAGGCGCGCGTGCGAATCCAGAGCTTACCCCTGACGGTTAACCCACCTAGTACTATTGCGTCGTAGTGCGTGGTACGCTGTTGTGTATCCGGTACCTGTTGTGCAAGGATATGGCCAGGGGAATGACCATGTCTAGCGTGGAAATCGGCGATGTCCTCATCTGCAGACGCTGCAGGCACTCTGGTACTGCAGGCTGCAGACTAGGTCACTCAACTCAACCTTCCAGTCTTTTGCCTGGTTCAGCTTCCCATTTTGCCGTTTTCGTCGACATGTTGTCCAACGGCTTCGTTTCATCGTCAACATGGGGGCCGTGAATGTCTACGACCTGCCTCCTACTCAACAACCTGCCTATCAGCAACAAGAGCCACGTTCTCATCAGTCATGCTATATGCCCAGCTCCCAAACTCGGATAGGACCGGGTCAACGTGTCGCGTCATGTTATTGCTCTCGAGTCTTTGTTGTGGACCTGGTGAGCTGACCTTTCTGTTTCATCGCCCTCCCTGTCAACCAAGCTTGCGCAAGATCAACAGAGCGAGGCCCACACGTCCACCTCTTGCCAAGTACCAAGTCACATACTCACTATACCAACTGAAAACCAAAGTCGAAGGGCAGTCATTCCCTACGCATGGCAGTAACGGTACCGATACACATCACTAATGGCACCTGTCTATGTGCTGCAGAGCACTGTCACCACAGCAGTACTGGTACCGTAGCATCGCGCCCCTCCCCGCGTGCTCGCCTGGCAGTCTTGGCTCTGCACCAGTGCACCTGCAATTAATCTGAGGTTTCGTCGGTTGTTTGATGCTGGGCGGGGGGACCACCTAAAAGGTGGGTGCGACTCCATCCTTCGAAGCGGGAGATCATCACCACGATGCCTGATCGAGGAAGACATCCAGTGGCCACTCCCACCCTCCGTCTTGACTCAGCACCTGATCATCACGGCAAGTCTGTAAGTTTCTCCCCGACAGCATCGACTACTACTATGTACATTGTACACCACACCGCCTGACCGCCTCGGTGTGCCGTGACTGAAGTAGGCTACCAACTACTACGCAGTGTGCAGTGCTGCAATGCTGCAGTGGCGAGCAATGGCTGGACCTTCAGCCAGCAGATTACCGGTACCGGTACCCTTCTGAAGCTTCTGAGCTATGAACATCGTCACGCTGGCCTGAGCTCAGGCATCAGCCTCGAATTCGACACGTCTCCACCCGAGCTGCGTCCCCCAGATCCAGGGTCACCTTCGTTGTCAAAGCAGCATCGACAACGTGCACGCTGCGTGGTCTTCGTCTGTGCGATTATCTGAAGACGCAAAAATCCTCGTTTGACCGCGCTGCAGGGTCCAGTCCAGTCCAAAGTCTTGACGATCAGGTCATCAGATGTGAGATGGCCCCTTCCCAGCCCGCAAGAGCAAATTTGTGTGGGACCGGATCAAATCCGGGCCTGGCAATTGACTCTTCCGTAGCCGACTTCAGACAACGGCTGAATTCGCGAGCTGGACAACAACCCTGTCCAGCCTCAAATCTTATCTTGATCGTCTGGTTCTGGCCCGCCCGTTCGTCCAGCCCGGCACGAGGTAGAACAGCGTCTGTCTCGCCATCAGCTCAACAGCTGGACCGCAACAGGCAGTGAGACAGTCGTCTCGTCTGTGAGCTTTTATGTGTGAGCTTGAGATGAGGAAGCCACTGGCCCGTCGGCACATGCGTCAACCCTAACACGCTGGTCCTGGAGGCGGCGCAGCAGCGTATGTGATTGCCTCTCAACTGCCGACACAGTCAAGGCAGCAGGTCACTGTCAGCTTGGGGCTGGGTCGTGCAGACCACCTCTGCCGTACTATTCCCCGAAGCACACCATCAGGCAAGCTCGGGTGTAGCGGATGAGCAAGGCTCAGACTGCCGACCGGAGAATATAGCCCAAAAATTCCCGGGTTTGTGAACTGCCTGCCAGTTGCTTATTAGCACGTGCGGCACAGATTTTCCATATCTCCTAACCTGCGCCGTTGGGGTCTAGCGCATATAACACCAGCGATACATATAGTACATCTCTTACGTTGCTTATTTGCGCCACAACTACCACTCTAAATAGCTTTATATAGTGATTTTTATATAATTTACAATTAATTTTATTATTATTAGCTTTTAAATTATTTAAACAAACTAAAATTAGTATTATAGCTATAGTTAAAGTTTTAGCAATTATTATTAAAGTTTTTATTTTAAGCTTAGTTTTAAATTGCTTTAGTTATTAATAAAGTTAGTATTATTTTATTACTATAACTTTACTTATACTATATTATATAACTTTTTAAAAGCTTTAATTTAATGTAATATTTGCAATTATAAAGCTTAAATTTTATAAAGAAAATCTATTAAAGTAATAATGCTAAAGCAAAAGTTGTATTAAAAACTAAGTTAAAGCACCTAAAGCAAACTATATTAATATATTAATCTTAACTAAAAAAAAGTTTACATTTGCTACGTAGTTTAATATACTGTAAAGCCTAAACTAAGGTCAACAAACACTCAGATTAGCCGATTTAGTGTTATATGCGCTAGACCCCAACGGCGCAGGTTAAGAGATATAGGGTACGGCGTCTTTTATGATCCGTGGTACACGCGGCTCGGTCCTCACATGCAGCCCTCACCGCGGATGCTTCCAAACACGTCGAACCACAGTGAAGACAGTGAGAACAACGATTGCCGTATGGATTGCGTCGACGAGGTGGGATCTGTTACCTCCCCCGGCCCAGACAGGTAGCCACCTGCTCGTTGGCGCAGCCTCAAGTGCAACTAACTATGCAGCCCAAAGGTCTCTCTGTATTGGGCACTCCCGCGTCGTTTGCACCTCGAGGGCCATACCGTTGACAGTGATGTACCTTGGCGCCGCTGACTCTGATTAGGCGGCTTCCCCATACTCAGAGCGATGTAAGAGGGTCGGCAGCAGTCTCGGCTGTCACTAATACAGTAAACTCTTTTGAGCAACAGGTCTTGGGGACGGCGCTACTTGGGTTTCCCCCGGACTTCACCCGATGACAGAGTGCAATTACCAGTCTGGCAGTGGCGACAGGCATTAGCGGATATCGCACAGCCGTTCAGCACGCAGCTGGCATATCACCTACCTAGGTAGGTATCCGATTTAAACGAATATCTTGCGGCATCCAATCTAACAGTCTGCTCCCCGGAGCACGAGGCCACAAGCGGAGTACCTTTACTGTCCAATTCCGGTTCTTGACGTTGCTCTCGTATCGGGCCAGCCCGTTCAAAACTTTCCGTGGTTGTCAGCGACGGTTCATGCCGTTCCGGCGACCAGGTTCAATGGCTCTTCTTGCCGCAATTGGGCTTGGCACGTACGGCATGCCTCGACAACAACAGATGCTCATCTCGAGGAAGTTCGTGTGCAACATGGTACACAACATCCCTTCGTTAAAGTAGACTGCAGCAAATATAAACAGCGGATGGGATGCCTCCTAAGAACGGGTATCGTTGAGGCAAAAATTGCACTGTCCGCCTAGAACTCCTTCCTGGACGCCTGCTGACGCCCATCGAATGCAGCATCTTGGACGGCCGTACCACACGAGCCAGCCTTCAATCTTTTACGCTGAAGCGCAAATCCCAAAACATTGGCGACGTCCCTGGCCATATCAGACTTCCTACCCAGATACCACAACGCCTTGATGCAATCTTCGCATCTTATCCAGTTGCCCCTGTCCTTCTCAATCGACATGGGGTCATCAGTGTCATCCTGAGCGCGATCAGGGTTCATGACATTATCGTCCTCCTCCAAGAGACTGATTGCCGCCCTCGCAAAAGACCGGATCAAAATCACTGTCCAGGGCTCGGTCAACAGAGCGCCTTCGTTGATGGCATGATGGAAGTTTTCCAGCTCGCCGTACTCTTCATGCCGCGGTGCCGACGCCCTCGCCAAGTCAGATATCATCCGTACGCCAGATTCTCTCATCCTTGAAACGATGCCCTCGTCCATCCTCTGTCTCGACTTGGTCGGGTCAGCACTGCCCCGCTGATCGACGAGCTCGATGCAGTCGGCCGCCAGCAGCGTCGCAAGGAGCCAGTGCCCAAGCAGACACACGTACCAGCTTTGTATCCTCGCAGGCAAGAGCAGGTGGTTCTCGATGCAGTCGGCGAAGAGCCCGTGATAGAGTGCTTGCCAGTGCCTGTACACCATCAACGAGTCCTCGATCGCCTCCTCAATCGTGGGTGGATCCATGTCCCTAGCAATTACTGTCTGCAGGCGCGTGACCTTTCTGTACAGCAGAACTTTCACAGGCGCGGCATCGGTGAGTTCCTGCGCGATGTCGGCATCAGAGCACGGCCACCTCAGCGCGGCGATTTTCGTCTGTTGGTCTTTTGCTAGTATCACGTTCCACCGCCTTGCGATGTCGCGGGTGACGAGGGCGTTACCGTTGTGGTGAGAGGGATGTGCGAGGGCGAGATTGCTGCTCTCCTCGTCCGCCACCGTCAGCGGCCGCTCAGTCATCGCGGCCGAGATGGTGTCGAACATGACAGCCAGCCAGAAGAGCAGGTCGATCGTCTTCCTGCACTCAGCGTCGTAGGCGCTGTGGTCGCCCTCGCGCTTGTTGCGCAGCTGGCGGTCATACAGCTCCACGCGCCGCCGAAGAACGTGCAGCCGGCGGGTGGCACGCTCCCCCCAGGCCGCCTGCCGATCCTCGCCCAGGATCTCCTCGACCGCCTGGGACGTACTGACACTTCCCTCCCCATCAAGACTGTCATAATCCCGCCTTACGAATTCGTCCGCATAGTACTTCTGGGTGAGTCCAAAGATGATCTCGGAAAAGGCCACTCGGAACGAGTCGATCTCGGCGCACTCGTCCAGCGCCTTGCGCGCCTGGTTCCAGAAGCTCTTCTGCAGCGTGCGGTCGAAGCCCTCGCCGAGCTCGAGGTCCGGCGGACGGAACACGTGGGCGCTGTCGAACTCCATTGGAGGTGGCCACCGGGCGCTGCTCCTCCGGCTCGCCTGTGCCCATTGGGCCGTGAAGGCCATGACCGCAGCGTTCACCGCGTTCGAAACCTTCCGGTCCTCCCCGGGGTTGAGACGGCGCAGACCCAGCACGTGAGCCATGCGGTCGAGTTTCATGACGCGGCGGTAGATACGATTGGACCAGTCGGGGCCCCACTCGCGCTGCATGTCTTCGAGAGTCCCCCACAGGTTTAGCTGTGGGTGGTGGTTGGGTACGCCGGGAATCGTCGGAGTTGTAGCTATCGAGTTGAACGGACACGTCTGCTCCGTCAGCCAGCACGACAGCGCGCCCTCCATCACGTCGTGGTATATCTTCATCATGGTCTCGCCGATCATGTTGCCGTTGGCCAGCCGAGCGAGCCGGTTGTCCCCGGTGATGTCCCACGGCGTGGGCACCATGCGTCGGACTGGGCTCTGCGTACGCTGTCGCTTGCGCGTGTGCTGTTGCCCATCGGCATTCGACATGGAGGAGACCGAGGTCGTGGGGCTCGGCCAGACGCCCGACACGGCGCTGTCGAGCCCGGCGTACCCGCCGGTGGTGGTGGTGAAGGGCGCCAGGCTGTAGTCAGCCATGACGTTCATGAATGGTGGCTGCGTGGTCCCGTTGCCCGTGTCGAGGCTCAGATGCGGAGCACACGGAAGACCCATCGTCATCGGTGGCGCGCTGGTGGTCAGCGATCCGTCGACAAACGCGACGCCGGCCACTGCACCTGGCATGTCGAAATGCTCCGGCGCGGAGGACGGGTAGCCGTACCCGTCGAGAGGCATTTGCCCATTCGCCGCATGCTGTTGAGGAAAGGAGGGATATGGCTGGTGCTGGCCTCCGAATGCACCGCCGTGCATGCCATTGGACGCCGCGCCTGCTTCATCTTGGGCGACGGCGGCGTCGAAGGTAGCAATCGACGGCCTCAGGGGCCGGAGCGGGATGTTGGAGGGTGTGGGCGACTGCGATCCCAAGGAACGGCTCTCGGCAGTGAGGCCTGCAGTCTGTCTGTTTGATGGTGGCGCGCTGGCGGGTGTGGTGTTGCTGCTCGACCCCAGCGTCTGCCTCTCCTTCCGCTGTTGTTGTTGACTCTGGACCCATTCGAACGTGCATCGCTTGTTTGTCCTAGCGCAGTTGGTGCAGGGCCCGGTGCAGTCGAAATCATCCTCTAGACCTAGACATTGATAAATTAGCTACACCCGGACGTTTTGGCTTTTGAGCTTGCGGAAATGGTATGATTATGTCCGCGGGTCGCAACCGCAGCGCAGCGATTCCGCGATGGTCTCCGCTGCTGCACCCATCGCGGATCCGCTCGCTGGGTGTGTATGTGTGTGTGTGTGTCTCGCCTCACGGAGCGGGGAATTCGAACACAAAAAGCGCAAACGTGCCTCCCTGACTCGGCCCCAGGCCACCACCACCATTACCGCCGTCGACCGCGGCGCGTTGGAGCTGCCTATCGCGCAACCAGACGGCGTCGCACGCGCGCTTGCCTTTCCTGCACTGGTCACAGCTGCTGTTCTGTCGCCGGCTCATCGTCGTTGCATCCGACGCTCGAAAGCGACCATGATCTCTTTGGTCTTCTTTTCTTTTTCGCAACTATGTAGATCGGGAGCGCAGGGCCAGGACGGGTTCAAGCGGCAAGTAATTAAACAAGTTCCCCTTCTCTCCCTCTCGCGGGCCAGAACCAAATCTAGTCCGGGTCGAGCTTGGTCTGGGCGCAAACTGAATTAGTTTCAATCCCCGACGCAACGCTGCTGATGAAAGAGAGACCGGACCAATTCGTCTTGTGCTGGTTTGACTGGCTGCCAGTCCGCACATGACCCGGACTGCCTCAGTTGCAGTTGCTCGATCGCCATCACAGCCTGCAGGCATGGCCCCTGGGCGGAGAGTTGCTGACGGGACGCCCCCGCAAAGGCTTGGGGGGGGGGGGTTGGAGGGCTGGTGGGCTGGTGGGCTGGTGGGCTAGGCCTCCGGTCACTCAAAGCAGCACCCCTTTGTGGGCAGGCTCTCACTCGCATGCTGAAGGCGGTTAAGATTTGCGGCAGCGCAGGGGACCCGGGGCGATTGGAAGGCGCCGTTCGGGCCGAGGGAGGGGGAGGGGGAGGGGGAGGGGGCCAAGGGCCTAGACAATCTGAAAGCTGCCCAGCGTTGCGAGAATGGCTATTTTGCTCGTGCGGCGCCGTCTTCTCTCTCTCTGTCTCTCTCTGTCTCTCTCTGTCTCTCTCTGTCTGTCTCTCTCTCTCTCTCTGCTCTATACCGCATGTGGCTCACGCCTGCGCTGGTCGGCGGCCGAGGTCCCCTCGTGGGCGGGAACTTTGGGGGCCAGACTGGGGGAGCCGCAGAGGCCATTCCCAAGCTGCCGGTACCAGCGACTGCTAGTGGGAAGCGGCACCCTCGGCGTTGGGGCGTCCCGGTAGCAGGAACCTTGAACGCCCCGTGGGAGATCGTTGAGATCTGGTCGATGGGACAGCGCGGCAGACGGACAAGACGGACAGGACGGACAGGACGGACAGGGAGGAGGCCGTGCGTTGGGCAACTCACGAGACGAGAGGGCTGCAGGCGGTTCGTCACAAAGTGAAAAATCCTCTGTGCCAGGTTGCCTGCCCACAAACTCTGCCGCCTCGCCCAATGCCCTTTTACCTACGTCTGCCAAGTCGGGGGGGAAAGGCGTCTGTCGTTTCCTTCTAGAAGTCCAGAAGGACGGTCCTCATCCAATCCCAAGAAGAGTGCTTACTTATTCAGACTCCCGGGCCCGAGGCCAGTTGTTGGAGATGTTGACCTTTTTTCGGCGCCAAGGCAAATAAGCTTTCGAATACAGTTCTTCGGCAGAGTACGTACACGGCCAGATTCCGCCGCAGGCAGGAATGCCATCGACTGCCGGCCCGGGGCAACAGGGCCAGGGTTGTTGGTTCGCATGGCGCGCCGCGGCGCACGTGTTTGATGATGTTGTGCTGAGGCTGAGTCGTGAGCATTGCTTGCTCGAGCGCCCGCGGCCAGCAGTCATCTCAACTTTGGGGGCCACCCAATCAAGTCCGGGGCGCTGGGATATCGGATGATTGGAAGGGATTTTCTTTCCCCCTCAGATGGCCGGTATCCTAATTTTAAAGAAAAAGAATACCCCCAGGATTACTAGTACGGACTTTCGTTGCCTCTGCTACACGACTGGCAATTACAGGGTCGCGGCCAGATTGCCTCATGAGGCTCAGCATGACATCGCCGAAACTCAGCCTGCTGTCCCGGCGCGGCGAGAGTCAGGTCATGCTGTCATCGCGCCATGAGCTGTTGGACAAATCTCACCTTCCTGGTCCGGCCGCCCTGTTTATATTGTTTCCCACGCAAGTTTTGTCACTTCGTGAAACTTGAGATTTGGAAGCCAGAGCGCGAGGAACCTTGGAAGGGTCCTTTGAGGGGAGCTGTTACATCCCGGGAGAGGAAGGTCTTCATGATTTCACAAACTAGTCCTCAGGGATACGTTGTTGGCACGTACCATCTTGGGGGTCGATCTGCCACAGATCTCGGTCGTCCAGCGACGTCGGGAGCTATTTTGTGTGTTTATGGCCGCCTCGTACCGTACGCATTGGACACAAACTGCTGTCTGGAAGTACCTCTAGGTGGTGAGGCAGGTGGGGACGGGTGGTCGCACAATATAGACCACAGACTCGGGATCGTTTCGGAAGCCCTGACGTGACCGCTGCGACTACACTACTCATGTCTCGTGTCCACGTCACAGGTTGCCCTCCAGCTGCTTCCCCATCTGTGCAGGACTGATCCGGCCCTGGCAGGTGGACTAGCCTCGTCCGTGCCCACGCGCGCTGCCGTTGACCCCGTTGTCCTGGCGGGCACCGCGTCCAAATTCCTTCTTGAGCTCCTCTGTCACGCCGCTCATGTCACACAAATCTGTGCCCTCTGGCAAGTCCTTGCCCATGACCCAGCTCCCATGGATGCCGGCACGGAGTCGGAACGGCAGTTCGATGATGGCGATTGGGCCCTGAGGGATTTTGGCCGTGTCCAGGATCACGATCTCTGTTAGGAGCTTGTCCCTTCTGTTGGCGACCGAGATGACGTACCCATCGGCCTCGGGCGCTGTGCGAGGCAGAAGAAAACGAGTTAGTTGGAATGACAGTTTTCCCGGGGGAGGACAACCCCAGTGGGCGGAAAGGGAGAATAGACCTTACCGTCTGCAGACCGCGGGACAAACGCGACCTCATGCAGAGCCGTCGAGTTCCCAGCCGACCAGTATTCATAGCTCCCATCCTCGATGGAGCATCTGGCAATCGAGTTGTACGCTCCCCCGACGGCAGGCTCGTGAGAGTTCGGGTCGTGCATAGCCAAGAAGATGTTCGAGTAGGGCTTCGTCTCGTAGCGAGCATCGACCTTGGGCATCTCCCCATCGAGATTGACCAGCTCGGTTGGCTCGACGGACAGGTCTGCGGTGTCCGGGTCGAACCTCCACCTGACGTAGTGGCTTATGGGGCCCTCCTTCGGCGTCTGCGCGCTCGGGGCCGTGTGCATGTCTTGTCCCACGGGCGGGAAGAACCAAAACTGGTTCGCGGAGACTACGTCAGCCGGGCATTCCAAGCTTTGGACTTTTGGGCTCGAAGGAAGTGTCAATCAAGCACCGACCTTGTTATGGTATGTCAACGGGGCGTCGAGATAGACGCACCCGTCTTCGCCGTCGAACGCGTTGCCCGTGTGTCCATAGAAAGCGTTCTTGTAGTGGAACCATTTGATGTCTCCGGGTTTTGGATTTCGGCGCGGAAGGATACCAAAGGTCAGAGGCTTGTCTTCTGCCCAAGCAAAGTGTTTATGGCCCTCCTTCAGCAGATCTACCGGTACGCAGGCCAAAGGGGTCAGAATAAAAATGACCCACTTGTCAGTGGCGGCCATGTCGCTATGGAATCCGTCAATGCCTACCGTGCTCTACAAACTCAACCTCGACGCTGGAGAAGGCCTCGCGTAAAGACTTACTGCATCATTCCGGCGAACGGTGTCTGGAACCAGCACTCCTCAAGCTTGTGGCCATTCTTGTCAAACAAGAAATACGCCACGTCGGTCGAGGCGTCCCCCTTCGCTTCGTATCCCATTGTGATGAGCTCGCCCGTGTGAGCGTCGACCTTGGGATGTGCGGTGAAAGTGGGACAAGTATACTGGCCATGGAAGTCGTAAGCGCCTGACGAGCGTCAGTCAGCCACTCCTCAAGACCCGCAGAGAGGAGAGCCCTCGGCATACCCCTGGTCTCCAGCGTGTCGGGATTCATAGCGTACGGCAGCGAATCCTCCTTGAGGGCCAGGAGCTGGTCCTCGAAATACACGACGTGGGTGTTGGCCGTGGAGTGGATCTTGTGTCTCACCCTCGGATCATCCGTGTAGCGGTTCCTGTACTTGCCGAACACGGCGCGCCTCGCCGCCCTCTCGATGACGAACTTTTCGGTCCGGACAAACTTCTGCTTGAAGTCTGCGTGCCCGTCCTTGATGCGCACCGCGTCGACGGCTCCGTCGCCGTTGATGAAGACGTCGTCCTCGTACAGAGGCGCCCAGGCCGCGTCGGGCATGACGCGGTAATAGGTGCCGTCGATCTGCCGAGGGATCTCTCCTCGGACCATGCAATTGTACACTTCGGCCTCGAATCTTGAAGAAACTTGTCAGCCACATCCCCATTGATCACATACCAACTGTGGTCCCGGGACGAACCTGCACGGCGCTTCGGGGCCCATGAAGAACGGGTTTTTGGGATATCGAGTCTCTTCCTGGTAATCCATCTTAGCGGCACATTGAGCGATGTCCGCCATGGTGGGCAGAAGCCTGACGACTGGCAGATATCGTGCGATGAATGATACGCTCGAGTGGGTTGTCCTTTCAAGATCAAGACAAGATGTCGGTCTTATTTGATGCTGCCGACATGTCCCGTGAAGTCCTGCCTGAGCATCCCAGGCTCCTCGGGACGCGTGAGGACTCCGAAGCATGAAGTACCCCGCAACTTGACCGCATGCATTGGTTGGTACCAAGCTACAAATCCGAGAAACTTATTTGACCCACGGGAGTTCACAACCTCGGCCTGAAGGCATCATCCCCCACCGGTGGGTGGCTTGATAATGCTTACTTTAGGTATATATCGACTGTACCCACGGGAGATTTGGTCACATCCTGCTATCAGTTCAACACGCTCACTCACGTTATGAATAACAATTGCCAAAGCGTCTGATGGGTGAAGTAAATCTCCGGAGTGTATATGCATCTCATTTTGCAAACGTCTTTGAGCAAGCCTAGGTATTAGTTGTGGACCTTGGGACGGGAAACGGTACCTCCCAACGCGGAATTTCCTCCTTAGTGTACAATAGAGAACCTACTCGTTCCCACTCCAGCCACAATATATCAATTCAAAAGTAATGTACACATGTTACCATGCAAGACTCAGCGACATCCCCTCGACCATATCTCATCGCCTGTTGAA
Organism: Dendrostoma leiphaemia; assembly: GCA_026120015.1. NCBI lineage: Eukaryota > Fungi > Ascomycota > Sordariomycetes > Diaporthales > Erythrogloeaceae > Dendrostoma > Dendrostoma leiphaemia. The sequence continues at coordinate 7,612 of JALRMF010000261.1, read as the reverse complement.
GACGAACCCCCTGTTCTGGTGGATCTCAGGCTCATACACAGGCTCAGGCTCGGTCACCTGGCTGTACATGGACATCTCGTCCTTGCCAATGTCCCGCTGAGCCGGGCTTCCCCCATAGAGCAATCTGGTCTGGGCCTGGTCCTTCAGAGCATCCCTCCGACGCCCCACCCACGTCTTGACGCCGCCATAAACTCCGGAAACGAGCCAGAGCAGGGCGTTGACGAGGTCCAGCCACGCCGCCGACTTCTCGACGGCCGTGCTGCTGCCCTTGTACGAGTCGTCGCTGCTGCGGTTGTGGAAGATGCCCATGAACACCCCGAAGACGATGACCCACAGGAGGAAGAAGGTCAGGTCCCAGCCGAACATGTGGTGGGTCTTGAAGCGCTTCGAGATCATCCCGAGCGGCGCGGTGAAGGCCAGAACGAGTGCAGAAACGCAGGCGAGGACGGCGATGATCATGCCGAACCACCAGGCCGGGGAGGCGTCCGCGGCGTCCTTCTGGCCGGCGCCGACGCGGACGCCATAGATGCCGACAATGATGATGCCGAAGAGGAATTGCAGGCCACGGACGACGAGACGGGGGATGTTCTCCCAGGCACGCAGTGGTGCGGTCACGACCTTGGTGCCGGCTTCATAGCCGAGGTCTGAAGCGTCTTTCGCGTGGGCTCGATAGTCGATGCCGTTCTTGTCATAAGCGGTCTGAATCTCCTTGCGGTGTTGGAAGATGAGCTTTGCGAATTTCGCGACGTTCGACATGCTTGTGGTAGGTAGGGCTGGGCTCAAGGAACCTGATAATGATGCGAATGCTGTGCCTGCAGCCGAATTTTGTTTATATGAACGATAGATTAGGTTGTGAGAACGGGGTCAAGCGAAGGAAGCCAATTGAAGTCGTAAAACGGAAAGAAAATTTGTGTGATATACAGATCGACAAGGAAACAATGGAATGAATTTACACAAGTGACAGTTATCGACTCCTCGAGCCACCGGCGCTCCCCCTTTATTAATTATTCGAATGGCTCGCGGCAACCATTGCCATTGTGCAGGTCGCCTAGTGAAACGCACAAAGCAAACTCAACTCGACTCTGAATCAGCAAACGGTTGGTTCACACAGCTTCGATCAGAACAAAGGCGTTCCTGCAGTTGGGCGCTTGAGAACCACAAGAAAGGGCTGCACGAGTGGGGGTCAAGGCCGAGTGATTGGGCTCTCCAATGGGGACGTGTTTCGCGGCCGCGGCCCCTGGAGCGCCCAGGCCAGAAACGAGTGGCCCACGTCGACCGTTGCCGTGTAAATTCAGACGCAGGGCCCTGGATTGCCGGGGCACCAATGCTAATACGAACTGCAGCTGCGGGTGGGGTACTTGGCCTTGCGGCGCTGGCCCCCAGGAATTAAACATCTCTCGCCAAGATCCTGAGGCCTACTGGGCGCGTTTGCATCGCTCATTGTCCGCTTGGCTATGGGGATTTTCCCCTAGCTCGTGGTCGACAACTGAGAACAGTACATAGCACACTTCATAAAGAGACTACTGTGGAGCCCTGTTGTCTTCTCATTGGACATTGAACAAAAAACATTGCTTCTGATCCGGATCGATGTGCCGGGAGTGCATAGTAAGCGCTTGTCGCTTAATACTGGGGCTCTGGCTCGGTCGAGTCTAGTTCAGCCGCATAGCTGACCGGAATAGCCTCAGTGTCAGCCCGAACTCCGCATCAGTCGGAGAGATCGCATACTATAGAAAAAGCCGTCAAGGCCCCTCCAATTTGAGCCGCGCCTGTTTCTCGAAGATCAGACAACCTGGCTTGTCATTGCGCCTGTCGACAAACGACGCGGTAGTCGTAGCTGGGATTCTGTGCCGAAAGCACGCTGCACGCTCACTCGAAGTACAATCGTACCCATTTACACTATTCACGAACAGATTTGCTCCTCCTATCTGGCTTTCGACCTTCATCGATAGCTCTCGACAGAGCCGCCATGTCTACCAAGCAGGAGAAGACCTTCCGGGCATATTCGGCTGACGACGCGGCGTACTATGCCCAGAACCGCATGTCCTACAGTGATGCACTCTACCAAAGCGTGCTTTCATACCACACTTCCAATGGTGGCAAGCTGCACACAGTTGTCGACCTCGGGTGCGGCCCTGGCATCGCGACCTTCAAGCTCGCCGAATACTTCGACACCGTCTACGGGCTCGACCCGGCCGAGGGGATGATCAGTCAGGCCCGATCTCGTCTCGAATCCGAGCCCGAGAAGATCAAGTCTGCCGTCCGGTTTGAAGTCTCTACAGCTGAAGACATTGATGTTTCCTTGATTCCCGATGCGAGCGTGGACGTCATCACGGCTGCAACGTGTGCTCATGTGAGTTTTTATGTGGTTTTCAGCTGTGCGCCCCCCCCCCCAGTACTGATCCAACCATATCCGCCGATTTCTGACCTATGTATCTACAGTGGTTCGATATGCCTGGGTTCTGGCCTAGCGCCGCTCGAATTCTTCGACCGGGAGGAACAGTGGCCATTTGGGGCAGTAACTCCGCGAGTGCTCACCGTACGTCTTGACACAAATGAACCTATCTATCTTTGAGAGTCCAAAGTCTTGCAGGCTACCAGTTGGCCTGGGCGCGCCTTGGAGCCATTCGGTCCGAGGCAGAGACTAACACCGCACCGACTGCACTTAGACACGGTTCCCAACGCAGACAAAATCAATGCAGCCATCAAGGAGATTGAAGATACGGACATCCAACCATTCCTGGAGCCTGGCAACCTATTGACGCGGGACCTATACGCCAACATTGGTCTCCCATGGACGGTCAACCCGCCCGAGGCCGCGTTCGGCAAGAGCTCGTTCTCCAAGAAGTTCTTCGGCGTCAATGATGGCGATGATGACTTCTTCAGCGTCAAGGCCGAGTGGGAGTTTGACCTCGACACGATGGAGAAGATGCTTGCGACTTCAAGCCCGGTTGCACGGTGGAGACAGGCGCATCCGGAAGCAGTGGGCACAGAGGATGATGTTGTTCGCAAGACCAGGCGTGTCATTGAGAAGCATCTGCATGATGCTGGTGTTGAGAAAGGACAGGAGCGTGTAAGAGGCGCTATGCATGGGGTTTTGTTGATGGTGAAGAAGGATGCTTGAAACATTCACACCATCCATGTCTTAGATGTTGAGACTTTGAAGTTCTGCAATCGAAAGGGCGCAAGATGCTGGTGGACAGCCAGCTCTATCAATAGTAGACGTTATGTTAATTAGAACTGAATACTTTGGATTCTCCACAGCAATACAATTGCTTGCGTATACGACTACCCTACTTCTCAAGACACTACGCTCTGGCACTGTGGAACAACAAGCAAGTATACTAGGTCTTGCGACAGCTTGTATGCCCCGTATATTGAGAGCGGCACGTTTGCTCAATTTACCGCAAGTAGGACCAACTTCATCCGCGCCAAAAGGTTTCCAAGGTTGGTGTCCACGGCAGATGCCTGTATACACTCAACGACGCAGCGCCGTGTTACGGCCTGGTGGCCAGAAAAAGGCTAGGAAGCGCTAGGTAGCACCATCCATTCAGCAAGACCTACTCAGGGACTTGCTTGGTAATGGGATGTCGCCACGGCCACTTGTCAGCTTTCTCGTCATGTGTTTACAGTCTGGGCTATTAGAACCGGCAACTTAGACCTCGCAAACACTTCGAGCAACTGGTGACTACATGCAAAAACAAGACTAGCAGCGAAGTAGCGGCGGCCCTGAGTTCACTACCCAGTTACCGAGAGTTGTGTCTGCTTTTTTCAAGCCAGCATGTATCACTGTCGCGGTCCACACCGGCGTCCTATTCCCTATGTTTTCCGATTGGGCGCTCGTCTCGGATGCCTCCCTCCCATTAGAAATACACTCTGCATCGTTGGTGCATTCCGACGGCAAGAAGATAGACAGACATTGTGTTCCCGGAAGAAGTAGTTACGAAGCTGAAGTCTGCGAACACTCTCTTGGTAGCTTTCTCACTTGCCTACTTAATAGACACCTGCCCATCGAATTCTACAGCAAGGCGTCTTTGTAATCCTTCAGAAAGGCCCATCTTCCCCTGGCCACCCAGTCCTTCGATGCGAAGTCATTTACATACTTGGGGAAGAAACCAAGGATCGGCAAGAGCTCTTTATCATGCGCAATGATGACAAAGACCTTGTCCTGCGCGTCCGCCTCCTGCATCTTCCCGACCGTCCTCTCCGCCTCCTCCACATCCAGGGCATTTCCTCCGGTCCTCGAGATGCCCGTAAAGGACCTCGCCTTGTCCCCGTCGCGAAGCAGGTGCTCGAAGACCTCGCCGGGACACGGCGCCGCGGACTGCAGGTCTAGCGCGTGCGGCGAGATGGCACCGGGCAGAGGGAGCCACTGCGACGGTCGATATTCGCCCCCATGGTGCGCGGCATCTGCGCCCATGAAGACGTAGCTGTCCGGCTCGCTCGTGACCCTGGCGAGGCCGCAGAGGTGACCGACCGCGTGGCCCGGGCTGTCGAGGAGGTAGAAGGAGCCGTCGCCGAAGTAGTCGAACGCGTCGAAGCGTCCTACCTTCTTTCCCTGGTCGAACTGGATCTCGCGCAGCTCTCGCCCTTGGTAGTCGGATTCCAACACCCACGCTTCTGGGTTCGTGGGATAGCCTGGAAGCAGCGTCTTCTGAAAGCCTGGGCCGACGACCAGAGTGGTATGGGGTCGAATGTAGATACGTCTCCGGTACTGTCGGCACAGAATTAACATCAAGACATGAACGGTCCAAGAGCCCAAGATCACTCAAAAGTCGAGAACCTACTGATCGAAGTGCCAGTGGCTCCATACCACAGCCTCGATACTTGATCCAGAGACACCATGCTCCTCAAGGATCTCGCGGACGCCCTTCTTGACCTCAATCTGAACAGAGTCAAGTGCTTCAAACGACTTGACCCACACAGGAGGCGCATTCTCGAAGTCCTTTCGCGCGCCGAGGTCGAAGAGGACCCTGCGGCCGGAGGGATGCTCGACAAGGAAGGAGAACGCAGGACACGAATACGTGTCGAATCCCTTGATCGGGTGCCCAAAGAACATCGTCGTGGGGAGCCCAGCTATGAAGCGTTAAAATTTGACAAATAAACAACCCTTCAAGCCTTGTCTCTCAGGATCACTGGATGCCTAGGTAGCTACCCGCTTTATTTTCTTGCATCTACCCTCTTCTCATGACTTGAACAGACACCGTTTTGGAGAGGGGAGTACTTGCACAACCATGTTGTCGAGTCGATCACTATACGTTTCCACATTAGCTTTCGTCAAGGTGACGACACTCTACAGGAGAAATCATTGGTACGCTCACATACCACGAACATCGACGGTGGCCCCTAAGGACTCGATAGGGAATTCAGGAGCATGTGCCGCCATCTTCAGAAGTCCTACGCGATTCTATGAGACCCGTAATGTTCTGCAGAAGTATCAAGGCGATGTGCACCAGATGTAGTAGAATGGCCAGATAATGAACGCATGGGATGAGGGGCGCGTGTTGAAACCATCATCAACATCTGGTTGTGTCACATGTTTCTGTAAGCGGCCTACAGTATTTGTAATGCGGATATGTTGCACAGAGCATGCCTACAGGTGGTCCACCACTCATCCACCAATTCCCGCAATGCACATCTCTCCGGCACCCGCGGCACCTCCCAGCGCAAGCATAAGCGAATGTAGTCTGCAGTAAACACTGTGTCGCGAGAAAAGTGCGAGAAGAGTGCGAGCACCGAGAACAGCCCTAGTCGATGCTGACTTCTACCTGCCAACGTTGCAGCATCAGGACCGACACCAGCATCAATCTGCGGCCACCATTCGATCAGGTCTGATCTATCCGCCGGCCGGCGCGAAGGCTTTCCGAAGGGCCGCATATGCGTTCTGCTGGAACTGCCTCGAAGCAGGGACCTCGCCAGCCCAGTTCCCGAAGGTATGCCCCACGCCTTTGTAGACCGTCAGATCACTCGTCGTCCCCGCCGCGGTCAGCTTCTCGTGGTACGCCCTTCCCTCGTCGACCAGAGGGTCCAGCTCGGCGCAGTGGATGCTCGCGGGCGCGAGGCTCGCATGAGAAGCCGCCACCATGGGCGACGCGCGAAAGTCGGCCGCGCTCTCGGCCCTCTCGCGGCCGGTGCCGAGCCAAAGGTTGTAGAACCACACGATCCTGTGCACGGGGAGACACGGGGCGTGGTGCAGGCTCACGCGGGACTCGTACGGCGTCGTCTCGGGATCCACGGCCCCGTCGACATCCTCGGGGAAGAAACGGCAGTCCAGGACCGGGACCACGAGCAGCTGCAGCCTGAGCGGCGGAATGACCGCCGGGCCCTCATCCCTCCCCAGCAGAGACAGCGCGGCCGCGACACAGCCCCCGGCAGAGAAGCCGCCGACAGCCAACCTGTGCGCGTCGACGCCGAGGTCGCGCGCGTTGTCGACAACCCACCGCAGGGCCGCGAAGCTGTCCAGAACAGATGTTGGGTGCGGATAGTCGGGCGCCAGGCGGTAGTCGACGTTGACGGCGACGCACCCGACGTGCTGCACTACGTTCTGGCAAAAGTCGACGTCCGTGGCCAGAGAGCCGATCACGAAACCGCCGCCGTGGAAATCAACGTATGCCGGGAGCAGACCGTCCTTCTCGAGCCCGCTGGCCGCGATGGCGGCGGTGGTTGGCTTGATGATCTGGACGGCGATTTCGCCTGGCGGGTTTGCCACGGAGACTTGGTGGACGACGGTGCTCTCGGCTGTTTCGACGGGGCCTTGGATCTCTGCAGTGGGGAGCGTGTACTTCGCCCGGTCCTGGTTGTAGACTCCATAGGAAACCTGGTCTGCGCGTAGTTGTGGCGCTGTGAGGAGGTGAGCTTGCGGTCCTGCTGAGTTTGAAGAAGGGCTGAAGACTCAAGAGGGAGGCACCTTGGTACTTGTCGTAGATCCTCGCGAAGTCGGGATCGACGCGGTCGATCACCGAGGGGTGGAGAGGATTCACGGTGGTCTCTGTTGAGGCCATGGCGAAAGCGTTGCCGGCTGCTCTGGCTCGGTCTTCCGGCGCTTACAATCAATGCCGGTACAGTGATTGAAGAATCCAGTCTCACGGAGCCAATTGAGTGAACACGTGCAATTGGAGTCAACGTGGACAAATTTCTCTGTACTTGTGCGACCACGACTACCTAAGTAGGTAGTCGTGACAATTGAGAAGTCCAGCCCGTCGCAGTTCTCCGCAACGCCGTGGTTAGTCCCGCCGTTCCGAACCCGGCCCCGATCGCAGGTGTGCTCTTTCCTCGCCTCTGCATAGTCAACGAGCGCAGCTCCTTCAAATGCCAGGACAGTGCCCAAACGTAAGGAGCATACTGCTATACTAATCAATAGCATTGAGGTAGTACATGGACAAACCGGCAACGTATTCGTAGGGCCAGGAATTACCCACCCATGGGTAACCCACATTACCCAAAGTATAAGATAATTACCCATAAGTACCCAAACGGGTACTACCCACACTACCCATTAAGCTTATATAATTATAAATGCCTTTCGTTTAGAAAGGTTGTATTTTAGTCTCCGACAGCGCGAGGAAAACGTCCGCCGGGAGACCCCTCAAATCCGGGGCTCCTATTGGTTAAAATA